>BGNK01005364.1:28020-38949 GCA_003297005.1 Symbiodinium sp. clade A Y106
GCAGCGCACCTGACCTTCCTCTTCTTCGCACTGCTGGCCAACGTCATTGTGACCTCCATGCTGCTCTTGGGCGGCGCTGCCACCGTGAATGCTTTGACCGGCGTGGACACGAACCTTGCTTCTTTCTTGATCCCCTGGGGCGTGATCCTTTACACGGCGGCAGGTGGCTTGAAGGCAACTTTCATGGCGTCCTACCTCCACACTGCCATCATTTTCCTGGTTCTGGTGGTGTGCGTGTACACGGTCTACGTGAAGAACTTCTCCTCTGACATGATCTATGCTGGCCTTCAGCAGGTGTCGAGCTACTCGACGGCGCAGTGCGAGGAGATCTTCAAGCAGGGTACTCAGACCTTCTTTGAACCTGGCAAGTACGCCTGTGGCCCCGTGCCGGAGAACGAGGGGGGATCCTACCTCACCATGTTGTCTGGGGGAGGCACGAAGTTCGGAATTATCAACATCGTGGGGAACTTTGGCACCGTCTTCGTGGACCAGTCCTACTGGCAGTCCGCCATCGCGGCCAAGCCCACCAGCGCACACAAGGGCTATCTCTTGGGCGGACTGGTTTGGTTCACCATCCCTTTCGCTTTGGCCACGTCTTTGGGCCTCTGTGCTGTCGCCCTGCAGCTGCCGATCTCCTCCAGCGAGGCCGGCAGCGGCCTTGTGCCGCCGGCGGTCGCCACCCACCTCTTCGGCAGCTTTGGTTCCGTGATGATGGCGGTGATGCTCTTCATGGCCATCACCTCCACAGGCTCGGCCGAGGGCATCGCCGTCTCCTCGCTGGTGACCTACGACATCTACAAGACCTACATCAACCCCAAGTGCACCGGCCAGCAGGCACTCTTTATCTCCAAGGTGGTTGTTGTGGTCTTTGGTCTCCTCATGGGTGGCCTCGGCGTGGCCCTGAATTACATGGGTCTCAACCTTGGATGGGTGTACCAGTTCATGGGCAATGCCATCGGTTCTGCAGTGGTGCCCCTCTGGAACCTGCTCATGTGGAAGAAAGCCAATGCCACTTTGTCATAGTTGCGTAATATTTTACATTTTTATGGGTACTTAAAGCCAAGAAGGAATACAGAATTCAAATGTTTAATCCTATCCCAACCATGAACTAGGCCACGGGTGCTGTCGTGGCGGCCTGGGGCGGAATGATCCTTGCCTTGGCCACCTGGTTGATTGTGTGCCAGGCCGAATTCGGTGAGATCACCATCGACAACTTGGGCACTCTAAACCCCAATCTTGCAGGCAACATCGTGGCCTTGCTTTCTTCAGCTTTGATTCATGCCGCCTTCTCATTGGCCAATCCCCAGAACTACGACTTCGAGTCCATGGGAAAGATCGACACTTGGCAAGTCCTGGCAAGTGTAGTGACTGTAGTGGGTTGTTGGTTCCACATACAGGCTAGCTTAGGGCTCAGACCTGGCAGCCGTGATGTTTGCAAGTAAGGAGATGCTTGAGCAGGACATGAGCGGCCTGGATGACCAGGACTACACCTCGGAGTTCTTGGATGCAGCGAAGTGGTGGATTCAGAAGTGGGGCTATGGCTTCACGATCCTCATGGTGCTGATTTGGCCTTTGCTTTCTCTCCCCGCGGGTGTCTTCACCACGGACTACTTCGCCTTCTGGGTCTTCATCAGCATCGCGTGGAGCTTCGTGGCCACCTTTGTCATCATCGTGCTCCCCATCCAGGAGTCCTGGGGCGCCATCTTGGGAGTGTGCTACTACATGGTTGGCAAAGTCCGGGGGGTTCGTCGCCGGTTTTGACTTCTTCGACGAGGCGTCCTCAAGTCAGAGCTGCAACTGTAAATTTTGAGACGTCGAAAAGTTTTGTAAAGGGGAGGCTCGACTGAGTCTTGCTTGACCCTACCACTTCGGGGCTATTGATGCAGGTGGAGCCTGCAAACCCTGAGTGATTGCTCGCGTGTTCCTGCGATGCAAGATGCATGCGCGGAGCCCGTAGCTCTTTTTGTCATCCAGAACTTGCCTTTTTCATTGCTGTACAATCCAATCAGCAGTTGTATTCCACGCAGACAAAGGAGGTGGTGCACATTGGTCTCATGCCACACGCCACATGCAGGAACTTGTTAGTTGGTTTGGTGCCCACACTGCAATTGACACGGCCGTCCCTGCATTTGCTAGGCAGGAGGTAGGCATGCAATGTCAGTGTCAGACTTTACCACATGGGCTTGGCTCCTGGTCAGCAGTTATTGCTTTTTGGTTGTAGCTGCCTCTTCTGCCGGGCAGAGCACCAGCTTGCAGCCATGGTGATGAGCTCGGAGTACGCCGGGCAGACCAGCTTCTTTGGCACCAACACTCCGTTGCCTCTCGAGTNTGAGCTCGGAGTACGCCGGGCAGACCAGCTTCTTTGGCACCAACACTCCGTTGCCTCTCGAGTCTGGCTATGCCATTGTGCTTGGTTTTGGTGCTTTCTTCTCTGTGTTGACCACGGTGATGGTCTATCTGGACAAGTACGCCAACGGCACAGAGCACACGTCGGAGTTCTTCAACACCGCCGGCAGGTCTGTCAAGACAGGCCTCACTGCGTCTGNGCACAGAGCACACGTCGGAGTTCTTCAACACCGCCGGCAGGTCTGTCAAGACAGGCCTCACTGCGTCTGTAATTGTGTCGCAATGGACGTGGGCGGCTACGCTGCTTCAGTCCTCCAACGTGGCATGGAACTACGGCGTGTCTGGCCCTTTCTGGTACGCCAGCGGTGCCACGATCCAGGTCTTGCTCTTTGGCATCCTGGCGATCGAGATCAAGCGACGTGCTCGGACTGCACACACCGTTTGCGAGATGGTGTTGGCGAGGCGATGATGCTGGAAAGCGTGGTGGTGGTAGTAGTGGTGGTGGTAATAGCATTCACTTGATTATCCGATCTCTGTGCACACTGGGCNCGTGGTGGTGGTAGTAGTGGTGGTGGTAATAGCATTCACTTGATTATCCGATCTCTGTGCACACTGGGCGATCTCGGCCAAGACTTTGATTATTGACACCCTCTTTGCATTGACATAATCCAGAAACATGGTCGATTCCTATTTTTGTACTCAAAGTCAACGTTGATAGAGATTTCCTGGGCTCATTTTTGATTTTCTTCACGCCCGTTCCAGTAACCGCACCTTTGCATGAATGCATGNCAGAAACATGGTCGATTCCTATTTTTGTACTCAAAGTCAACGTTGATAGAGATTTCCTGGGCTCATTTTTGATTTTCTTCACGCCCGTTCCAGTAACCGCACCTTTGCATGAATGCATGAACAGCTGTCACGGTTTGTCTCTATCTGTGTGCGTACTACTTATGAATTTGCAGGTGGGGGAAGCGTCGCGTGGACTGGAAGGAGAAGAAGCGTGACGACCGGTTGCAGTAACAGACCTCCATGCTGCTCTTGGGCGGCGCTGCCACCGTGAATGCTTTGACCGGCGTGGACACGAACCTTGCTTCTTTCTTGATCCCCTGGGGCGTGATCCTTTACACGGCGGCAGGTGGCTTGAAGGCAACTTTCATGGCGTCCTACCTCCACACTGCCATCATTTTCCTGGTTCTGGTGGTGTGCGTGTACACGGTCTACGTGAAGAACTTCTCCTCTGACATGATCTATGCTGGCCTTCAGCAGGTGTCGAGCTACTCGACGGCGCAGTGCGAGGAGATCTTCAAGCAGGGTACTCAGACCTTCTTTGAACCTGGCAAGTACGCCTGTGGCCCCGTGCCGGAGAACGAGGGGGGATCCTACCTCACCATGTTGTCTGGGGGAGGCACGAAGTTCGGAATTATCAACATCGTGGGGAACTTTGGCACCGTCTTCGTGGACCAGTCCTACTGGCAGTCCGCCATCGCGGCCAAGCCCACCAGCGCACACAAGGGCTATCTCTTGGGCGGACTGGTTTGGTTCACCATCCCTTTCGCTTTGGCCACGTCTTTGGGCCTCTGTGCTGTCGCCCTGCAGCTGCCGATCTCCTCCAGCGAGGCCGGCAGCGGCCTTGTGCCGCCGGCGGTCGCCACCCACCTCTTCGGCAGCTTTGGTTCCGTGATGATGGCGGTGATGCTCTTCATGGCCATCACCTCCACAGGCTCGGCCGAGGGCATCGCCGTCTCCTCGCTGGTGACCTACGACATCTACAAGACCTACATCAACCCCAAGTGCACCGGCCAGCAGGCACTCTTTATCTCCAAGGTGGTTGTTGTGGTCTTTGGTCTCCTCATGGGTGGCCTCGGCGTGGCCCTGAATTACATGGGTCTCAACCTTGGATGGGTGTACCAGTTCATGGGCAATGCCATCGGTTCTGCAGTGGTGCCCCTCTGGAACCTGCTCATGTGGAAGAAAGCCAATGCCACTTTGTCATAGTTGCGTAATATTTTACATTTTTATGGGTACTTAAAGCCAAGAAGGAATACAGAATTCAAATGTTTAATCCTATCCCAACCATGAACTAGGCCACGGGTGCTGTCGTGGCGGCCTGGGGCGGAATGATCCTTGCCTTGGCCACCTGGTTGATTGTGTGCCAGGCCGAATTCGGTGAGATCACCATCGACAACTTGGGCACTCTAAACCCCAATCTTGCAGGCAACATCGTGGCCTTGCTTTCTTCAGCTTTGATTCATGCCGCCTTCTCATTGGCCAATCCCCAGAACTACGACTTCGAGTCCATGGGAAAGATCGACACTTGGCAAGTCCTGGCAAGTGTAGTGACTGTAGTGGGTTGTTGGTTCCACATACAGGCTAGCTTAGGGCTCAGACCTGGCAGCCGTGATGTTTGCAAGTAAGGAGATGCTTGAGCAGGACATGAGCGGCCTGGATGACCAGGACTACACCTCGGAGTTCTTGGATGCAGCGAAGTGGTGGATTCAGAAGTGGGGCTATGGCTTCACGATCCTCATGGTGCTGATTTGGCCTTTGCTTTCTCTCCCCGCGGGTGTCTTCACCACGGACTACTTCGCCTTCTGGGTCTTCATCAGCATCGCGTGGAGCTTCGTGGCCACCTTTGTCATCATCGTGCTCCCCATCCAGGAGTCCTGGGGCGCCATCTTGGGAGTGTGCTACTACATGGTTGGCAAAGTCCGGGGGGTTCGTCGCCGGTTTTGACTTCTTCGACGAGGCGTCCTCAAGTCAGAGCTGCAACTGTAAATTTTGAGACGTCGAAAAGTTTTGTAAAGGGGAGGCTCGACTGAGTCTGGCTTGACCCTTCCACTTCGGGGCTATTGATGCAGGTGGAGCCTGCAAACCTTGAGTGATTGCCCGCGTGTTCCTGCGATGCAAGATGCATGCTCCGCGCGTAGCTCTCTTTGTCATCCAGAACTTTCCTTTTCCATTGCTGTACAGTCCAATCAGCAGTTGTATTCCACGCAGACAAAGGAGGTGGTGCACATTGGTCTCATGCCACACGCCACAGGCAGGAACTTGTTAGTTTGGTGCCCACACTGCAACCCTAGGGAGGCCCTGCGGCTCGAATCATATCAGAGTGGCGTTCTCTGCAGGTCGAGGTGTGCCAAAGCTCCCCTGGCACCTGCAGCGAGTCTGGGGAAGGATCCGGGGGATCTTGGCGTGTCTGCGGCCTTGGGGACTTGAGGCAGGCTTATGGCTGACATGGCTTCGGGTGGGTGCTTTTGTTTTCCGACGGTAGCAGATTCTGAGAGGCCTGGACATGACTGCCCTGGTTTCACGGAGTCTCCAGAAGGTCTAGGAGTCTAGGGCCCACAACCATGTAGTGCTCTGAGGCGAGGCTCCGAGCTTTCTTACACGTGCTTCTTCTTTTTCGGCAGGCCCTCCCTGAGTCCAATCCGGCGGGTCTTCGCAGAGCCCTGGGTGTCTGGGATCAAACAGCACAGGGCACTGCCGCCAGAAGACCTCGACCGTTTCTTTGAGTCTTAGGCGTTTCAGCTCCGACCGAGCGTCAGGTTCTGGTGATTCCGGACACCCCGTCGGCACTGGAGGCTTCTGGGAGGGTATGGGTGGGTACTGTGGTGACTGATCGTTGCTGGCAGACCTAAAGGGCTACAACACATGCCGCCGAAAGGACCCACTTCGACCCATATGCTCCGAAGCCGCCCAAGCCCTCAAACCCTGAAGCGACGGCAAAAGAGCCAAGAGTGCCTGCTCAAAAACCTAGGTGCTGCTGGCCTCCTACTTCGTAGGAGGCCACCTCACGGCCGTGGGAACGGCGACCCAGGTGCTGACACAGACCGAGGCTCGAGCAATGATGAATTGAGGCTTAGAGGACAGTAGTATCTACATCGAGACTCATACTGTAGCAATAACAGTAGTGAAGTGTTTCTTGTTGCCACAACCACGGCAGTGCCACTGATAAAGATGCTGGCGAAGGCACATGAAACAGAGGTCAAGCGACCTAGTTCTTCCCTTCCGGATCATGCAAGCCAAGGTCCAAACCAAGGACCGTTCTGCCCTGTGCCCTGAACAGCTTTCACCGTGGGCTGGAGGGAGGGAGTGACTGGGCCCAAAGCTCACTGGGTGGATGTTCTGGGAATCGGTTGAGCTCTTCGTGTTCTCCCCTGTCTGTACGTCGCATGGAGCTGGAAACGGACATCCATTGTCGAGAGCATCCATGGTCTCTATGGTCCGTGATGCCAAGCTGATGCCACGCTGCCAGAGGCCACCCAACCTGACCTGAAAGGCTCTCTAGCGGGGTGCCTTATCAGCCAACAGATCTCGTGACGCTCGTGGAGATACGCAAAGCTTTGCAGTGTCTCCCCTCTCTCCATGACTGTCACTGTGAGGCCAGGGCCTTTCGCCAGTCGCACCGCTTTGTCTTTCTGGGCACGGTGGCACGCCTGCCGTGGGGGAAGAGCTGGCCGCTCGAGTGCCCTGGCTTCAAGCAGCCGTCCCAGTTTCACGGGCACCAGGTATGCTGTGGTCATTGGTCATTCTTTAGACTGAACAGAATGAAGCTTCAGATAGTCAGGAAGATAATGACGGTTTCAACCTTGCGAGTTGTGTTGCTCGCGGCCGTTGTATTTCGGCTCTGCTGCTTGCAATGGGGCTAGTCTCCAGTATACCGTTGCCATGCAGCATACCTTTAGCATGTTGCAGTAGCTAGTGGGGTGCAGCGAACTCAAGCCACACCACTTTTGAATCCGCTGTTCTGGTGGATGCCATGCCACATGTACGGTACGGACACCAGATCCTCAGCCTGAAACAAAGGGCACTTCGTTTGCCTCTTCAGCTGAGGCTGAGATCCGGTGCGTCTGGGAACACGCAGCTGGGCTTCAAACAACGGCAGAGGTGCTTCGGTCAAGCCACGAAAAGTTGTGGTGGCTTCAAGGTGCTTGCACAGAGGGTCGCCAGTCTTCCATTTGCGGATACTGTAGCATGTTTGGAGTCGCCATCCAATAGGTTTTGTGCATCGATTTCGCTGAGTTCTTTCCGATGACCCCACGCTTTGCAAGGCTTCGCCTGGGCGGCTGCCGCTTCGCTGGCCAGTACTCTGCCGTCTTCAGGGCGCCGGCAGAGGCGGTGATGCGGGCAGTTGCGGGCTGCGTGTAGGTTTGAGACATCACGCACTTGTCCGACTTGTCCTTTAGCTTTTACTCACGTTGAGGTTGCACATGAGGATGCTGTAGAGAAGAAGGAAGATGACTCTGATGCCGATGCTCACTTTCTCGATGACGGTGAGCGATCAGGGCGATGTTGCCGGTTTTGGGGTGCGATGTTCTTGGCGGAGGTGGCTTGAGGAGCGTCGCGTGGTAGAGCTGCAAAAATCCGAAGCCTTTGTCCGAAGGGCTCAGAAGCGCTCAGAGCACTTGACTTGGTGGTGACGGCCTTGGAGGACCAGGCGCTGGTGCCCGGGCATAGAGCCTAGAAAGCAGCTTTTGTTCGAACTTCTTCTTTGGCTTTGCACAACTTTGTGTCCTCTCCCCTTCTTCCAGACGAGGTGGACTTGGTCTCGTACTCCTTCGCCACGAACCAGCCGCACACGCGTGCGCCGATGTCGAACATGCTGCCGGATTTCATGGTGGCGGGTCCACACTTCCGATGGCCCTTTGGCAAAGTGGCGGTTTTGCGGTAACGACAACGTGTCGTCGAGAATGCCCCCGCCTGTACATGTCTCCACAAGTTGCTTTTGCAGTTCAATTCGCATGCTTTTGAAGGGAAGTGAGCCGAGCCGTTTGGGAGAGCTCAAGGTTTCCTGTCTGCTCGTCGACACTCGACAGCTCAGGAAGGGCTACGGTGGGGTCGTGGCTGCCGGCTATTGGGATGAGTCTTGGCAGCCGGCACCCAACTCTGCGTACTTTCGATGCTGAGCGAAAAAAGCTTCGGATGGTTTCGGTCGGCTTGTACAAAGCCTGCAGCGAGATTTGGAAACTTTGGAACTTTCTGCTTCCGTAAGTGCGATGGAGCTTCATGCATTCCTATCAAGCAAGAGAACGATGAGCGAAGCGCAGGTGCTGCCACACAAGTTCCAGCTGCCCTAGCAGTTCAGAACCAGCATGTGCCAGGCGAATCCTCTTCTTATGTTTAGTTTCGCGACCATTGCTCAACGCATCCGGTTGCCAGCTTGCACCAGTCTGACCAGTCTCCATCGGCTGCCAAGCATGGCCTTCACCGATGGAGAGTATCAGATGGAGCCGTTGCACAAGCTTGCCGTCCAGATGCTTGCTGCCCACGCCAATGGCTTCGCCGGCCTTATGGCATTCCACTACATCGTCTTCCAGCGAGCTCTTAGCGAAGTCTCGCCCCAAGACCGCTCCGCAATGGTTTGGTGCTTGGCTTTCGCCATAGCGGCTGTCACTTGCAGCGCAATGCCCGCTACGCTCGCCTATAAGGCGGATCGCCGACAAATGCCGTGGGGCCGTGGGGCCCTGGATTGGCCCCATGGATTCGGGCTCTGAGCCTCCTCGGGCCTCGGGCCTCAGGGCCCTGAATCACCTCACCAGAGACTTGCTGCAGCGCAAAAATGCTCCGCAACGATGCGGCTCCCTCACCTCTGGACAGCAAAACTGATGCCATAAACATGCCGGGCTACTAGCAGAGGCTTCTCCTCACTTTCTCCACCAAAGGCAGCCGCATCCTTTGATGCGAGTGAAGGCGGCGCTCCAGTCCTTGCGGCAAACGGGTCAGCAGCCTCGTCGCAGCTCCGCGGGTGTAGAAGGCTCGTCCTCAGAAAGTCACCCAAAGTCACCCGCTTCCGCTTCTTGGGCCTCGCCGCCTCGCCTCAAGGAGGATTCTCTGGGAGATCGACGGGCGTAGGCGGACTTGCCCTGACCTTTGGTGTCAAAGGCCGCTGCCTTCGGCGTTTCGGATCTCCAGAGAATGGACCTGCAGCAGACACTGCGACTGCTGGTGTTGGTGTCAAAGACCGATGGAACACCGTCTTCAAAGCCCTGGGATGGACTTAACCATTTCAATTCGAGCAGGTTGTGAAGTCCCGTCACGGTTTCAAAGCCCAGAGATCGCCGCCGCATACTGTATCTTCTGCCTCTTCCGCAGCCGTTTCAGAGCCGTTTCAAGCCCCCCCCCCCCGCAGCGGGCCGGGCGCGCCCTTGGGACATCTCAAGGCCGGACGAGAGAGGGTCGATTGATGTCGAGAGCCACAGTGGCGATTTTTACATGGGAGATGCTGCAGCAGTCTCTAAGCGTCCGGGCACCGGGCGGGTCGCTTGGCGGGTGGAGCACTGCAGTGACGCAGCGCAGGCCACAGGCCACGGCAGGCAGCAGGCAAGCCCCATGGCGCTCACCGCCGCCGCCAGGGCCTCAAGAGCAGAGCCGCAGAGCCGCAGAAGGAGCCCCGCGGAGCTCAGTTTGCGAAGTTTGAAAAGCGCCGCAAGCGCCAGCGCCGCAAGCGCTGTCGCCAAGCCGTGGAGCGCTCGGGTGAGACGCGTTTCCGAGGCTCGTTTCTCGCTCCGAGCGCGAGCCGGTCTACTCGGCCTTGCGCAGGGCCAGCTCAGGGCTAGAGCCGATTCGTTGGGCTTTCATGGAGAAGGGTTTGGTCGCGTTTCAAGGACTAAGCCCTAGGCCCTAGGCTCCGCCAAGCTGACACTGCAGACGCCAGACTTGTTGGGTGATGCTCTGCAGGACTCCTGGGCTTGTGACATCTTGTGACATAAATGGCCGATGAGAGGGCAGAAGCACTCCAGAATCGCACTACTGGGCACTGACAGTATCACTTCCTCAATTTCACAGAAGAGCTATGGCCGCTGCAGGCAATCGGGGAGCGAGAGTGGCACTGCCGCTCCGGGCCTTCTCGGGAGGGCAGGCACCGGGGGCGATTGTCGCCTCCTCTGCCGCAAGAATGCAAGAAGCCTCTCCGCCTGCGAAGCTGAGATCGTACTAGGCTCCCTCGGAGAACCGAGTCCGAAGCCCTGGAGCTGAAACCCGAAGGAGGATCTTGAGCCTCCCTTTCTTTTGCCAGGGGAGCCCCTGGTCCTCCCTGGAGCAGTTTGGGCGCGAGACCATGGGCAAGGCCTCGGAGGTGCAGCAAATAGCCTTCGGGCCGGTGGGGCTCTTCTTTTCAGGGTTCTATAAGAGGCAGAGAGACAGACAGAAAGTGAGATGTATGTATAGATAGGTAGTAGGTGGTAGATACTGGTAGATAGAAAGGTAGATAGATAGATTGTATGCATGTATGCATGTATGTATGATTGTATTCATGTGTGTGTATATATATATATGAGAGAGATCCCTCTAGGGTCTATTTGACGCCCTATTTCTTCTACTCTAAAGGAAAGATAATTTAAATAATACTTTATTAACTTTAGTCGTTCCGGCTAAAGTTAAATTTCAATTATTTGGGGGCCCGAAATAATTGAAATAATTGAAATAATTGAAATCGGTGGGTTTGTGGCCTTCCCCTCAGAAACCTCCGATTTCAATTAATTGAAATAATTGAAATAATTGAAATAATTGAAATCGGGCCCATTTCAATTATTTCAATTATTTCAATTGTTTGGGGGGCCGAAATAATTGAAATAATTGAAATCG
>BGNK01005365.1:1072-39537 GCA_003297005.1 Symbiodinium sp. clade A Y106
AGCAGCTGCCTTAGGACTCTGCACAGGAGGCACAGGAGCACTTGTAGGCGAACTTGTCGCCGCTGCTGTGACGGAAGGCTGTGCTGTCGCTTGCGCAGGAGCAGGAGCCGGACCTTGTGTTGGAGCGAACGGATTCGCTTCAGGCTGAGCAGCTCCTGCAGCTGCGCCGGCTGGTCCTGGAGCAAACAGGTCGAACTCCTCTTCTGCAGTGGTGTCCGGTACGGGCACGTCGGCCATGGCTTTACTAGGCACGCACTCAGTGCTCCGCTACCATGTGAAAAACGCAGAGCAAGTTCTTTTTTCACTCCACGCTTGAGCCAAACACCGAAGTGTTCAGCAAGGTCTCTTGCAGAATCTTGCGCAGTACCAAATTCCATCTCAACTTTGCTAAACAAAGGAGGAATGACATGCAACCGTCCTAACACTTCTCAGGACTTCTGTACCCACTCAAAACAGCAAGTGCTGCACAGCCACTCTGCCCTTGGCCTGTTCCTACCGGCACGAGCGAAGCGAGGGTCGGCGGAAACAGCAGCAGGTGCAGTCAAAGCAACACGCACTTCTTCAAGGATGCTCAAAAGCATCTCTAGTGCTGTATCCTCTTCACAAGACAACTGCAACATGCCACAAAACATGTGTTCGCCATGTAAAAGCTTGTTCAAGCTGCCAAAAGAAACATGTCAAGGACTCAAGGGCAAACCTAAAAGGAGCAAACTTTTCACAGAGGTGGGGGCGCTCGCTTTTGCGCTCGCTTTGTGGGCCTGCGAGTGGCTCGGAAGCGATTTTTTGGCCTGCGAGTGGCTCGGCGCTCAGAAGTGCTGCGAGCTGCCTCAGAAGCCTGTGAGTGCTGGTCTGCGAGTCGCAGACCTGCGAAGCTGCGGGCAAGGGGGCCCCTTATAGCCGTTTGGAGGCTCTTCGCAAGCACTTTTGAGCCCCGAAGATTGCTTGAGCTCCGGCCTGCAGGTTACAGAATAGACAGTGCTCCGAAATGCCGAATTCTGACCCATGTCTCGAAACGAGGCCTGTAGCCGACACATGGCATGGAACTGGAACACAGATGCTATTGGGTGGCCTCTACAGTGCTACTCGGAAGTCCTGTCAGAAGCCGCTGTCATCGAGGCCATCTCACCCCCAAAAAAATGGGGTTTGTCTTTGCTTTGAACTTTTCCTCTAATTTTCTATTTTCGCTTTGTAAGAAAAGAATCCAGATTCGTGCAGGCATTTCGTGTCGTATTGGGGGCAATGAATTTCTAAGAAACCTTTGAAGCCAGACGGGAGTTGGAAAACACATGCTTGGGTTCGAGGCATGTTGAAACATTTTGCAGTGTTGTTTCTTTGCTTTTTTCTTGGACATCATAAACAGCATAATGAAAAAGGAATAAGGCCTTGTTCTCCCAGTTCTCCCAATAACCGGTTTTTAGATGGGAAAAATCTTAAGACTTCACAAGTAGTGAAGGTTTTTGGTTTGGCTTGGCAGCAAGAAGTGTAACGAAGTGCAGGTTTCTGTGGACGCATGATCGCCCACGTGCTGCCGGCGAAAAACACAAACTGATGGTTTCGCAGATCGGCTCAGGCCTGGACTTGCCAAGGCTTTCTGGCATCAGCATTCAAACGGGCCGTTTGCAGTCCAAAGCAGTTGAGGTTTGGGTAAAGTCTTGGGATTAAAGAAATTACGATGCAAGCTACTGGGTTCAGGATTCAGAGCTTTGCTTTTGGATGACAGATGAGGGCCGACACGACTTTTGGTGTTTAAGCTCCTGCTCCAGACGGCAGCATGCAGCAGCGTGCGAGAAGCCAGGCTCCCTTGCAAACCAGCGTGTGACGTTCAGTCTGTGCAATGGTCATTACGCCGCTTCAGCGAAATAAAATTTGAAACAAAGTTGCAGCTGGCGCTAAACTTCGTGGCGGTAGGTCCCCTGCACTTCGGGACGCCGGAGGGCTTTGAGGCATCTGCGAACCCCAATGCACCGTCCGGTGCCGAGAGACTGTTGCCGGTTTTGGGCGTGCTGTGATGGTTTCGTGGGTTGGAAGTGCTGTCAGCACGAGCAGGATGGCTTGTCATCCATGCCGCACGCAGAACAAAGATGTAGTGGCTTTTCGCGCATGTTTTGCAGCCAACACATAGCAAGGACTTGCTGCTGGGGTTCGACACTGTTATTCAGAATGACAGCTGTTAACCATTTCTAACTGCTGTTGCATCGCAGGTGGTCGAAGTTCACGAATCGAAGCGTGAGCGAATCACATCAGGAAGCGGCTATCTCCCAGTCATGCTCGTCGTGGCGGTTGTGTGCGGGGCCCACCCACGGTACAAGAATTGCCCATGCCGGATTGATGTCGCAGAGTGGATTAGGGCAGTGCTGTTGCAATCTAATGAATCACACTCTCACTGTGCTGCTATGATGTTTGTGTTAATCAAGTCTGAGCCTTTTTGCCATGTGAGGGCATATGGTCTTAACTAGGATGAAGAAGTTACCCTAAACCTACCCCCTAGACCGCAGGACCCAGCTCCGCCTTTCGTGACACAGGCTCCTCAGATTTCCCCTGGTACCCATGGCCTTCATCGGGGGCGCAGGCCTGCTGAGGGCCAGGGTTTGTTAGGGTTTTGGGTTTGGGAGAAGGTCATCCCCTGATAGTCCCGTTAGAAGGGTGACTGCAAGGCTGACTAAGTTACTACTTTAGTTCTATGATACTCATGGCTTTAACGTTGTTCCTCCCGGCCATTCCCCACCAGTGCAGAGCATCCACTCCCATTCCTTCATTCAGGCCTCATCCGGAAGTTTGTCAAGAAGTTATGCTGACATAAGCGATGTTCAAACGCAACATCGGGTGATTCTGCTTTCAGTTTCAACTTCTGAGATCTCGTAACAGCGACAGATGTTGGGGTTATGCAATGTGTAAGGAGTCCAAGAGGACTGTTCTTTTTTTTACATGGTGTTGATATGCAACTTGTGTTTCGTAGGAAGAATCGTGGTAGCGATTTCGAAAAACGAAAAGCTAATGTGGACCCTAGCTAATACATCCCTTTTTTTCGTGGCCGTAGTTTGAGGATCTGCATCATAATCCTGTCTGACGGAGGGGTTTATGCAACGGGTAAGGGGTCTAGATTTACCACTATGACACAGTAGTGGCATGTACAACATAAGATAGGGCAACATCTGAACATGTAGCATCATGAAAGAGCGCAGCGTACGACAAGATGATATGCTAACTGATTTAGAGAAGGTATACAGATTATGCATAATGTATAGTATAATGTGTAATTTACATGTACATATATGTAAAAATATATATGTATAGGTATATATGTATATACATGGAGTATGTTTGTCTTATACATACACATAGTTATATGTATATAATGAATGTGGTTAGCAAAATATATCAAAGGCGCACACTAGGATGTAATAAGAGTTCGTGGAGCTCTCCACTCTCTGCATTTTCGGCAGGCGACGAAGACGCATCCTTCAGCAGGCAGACGTTCCCAAGAGATCCTAAACCCTGTTTCTGGTCTGATCTCTGTTGAATGCGTTTGGACTTACAGATGGAAGATGTGAATGCGTTTGGAGTTGCAGAAAGAAGATTTGCATGAGTTGAGACCAAGTCAGAGTCCAGCCCAAAGCGCTTCGTGCACAAGGTCAAAGCTTCCCCATGCGCGTGTGAAGCATCCAAGCCTTGAAGTCAGGGGTTTTGACCTACCATCCTTAAAGCCTGAACGCTAAATTGCCCACGACCCTCAATACACCCTTCAAATGTGGAGCTCAAAACTCTGACGGTTTTTAGCCTTGCTACATGGTGTAATTGAAGGCGCTGTTTCTAGGTGCTCCTTCATATGGGTATACACCTTCATAGTAGTCACCGCGCTCGAGCGGTGCTGAGGCGCAGGGCGGAATGTTCTGCCACAGATTGATTGAGGCGACGGACTGCCATCTCTCTCCCTCTCGCCGGACGCATGACCTCGGGCCGAGGATTCTTCTTGCTCTCCATTCTTTCGCCCGCCTGAGCCGGGGGGCGGCACGGCCGCACCCTGTGTTGCCTGGGTTCCTCTTTCTGCGCCCGTCTGGTCGGGGGTCGGCATAGCCGCCGTCTGTGCTGCGAGGGGTCTTTTGTGCTATATTTTGTACCTACCTCTGCTTGTATAGGAGGTGGTGTATGTATACTTTCAGTCATGTCTTTGGAAGCTTCATTCTTCCTTTTCAATGTTGGTACACCGTCATAGGGGTATACACGATATTTTGTACCACCAGACCCTATTCTACTTATTCAGACTCTCATAGTACACCCTTATCGGAACCCGAGGAAGCCTGAAGGAAGCCTGTTCTAATGATTAAGGCCCCCCTATTGCAGGTCTCCGCCGCGATCGCCCATGGGGGCCGGACCTCAGGCTAAGAGCCCAATCGCCGTCGTTTAGGGTTTAGGCTTGGGAAGAAAAAGATTTAGGGTTCAGAGTTGGAGGTTTAGTGTTTAGGGTTTGGGTCCCCGACAGGTCTTCTGAATTGGGGCTTGTTGGTCATGCAGGGTTCAGGTTTTAGGGTTTAGCGCGTTGGAGTCGGGGTTGTTGGGGCCCTTGAGAAAGGAGGAGGGTTCAGCATCGTCTTGAATCCGGGTCTTGGGAAGCTACTGCCGTCCAGTTCCAGGTGGCGGTTCTTCTATTTTATGTTCGGAGGAAGCTTTTGGTATAGTTTAAACTACAAACCCTAAACCCCGAATTTCGGTTCTGACCTGACTAAAACCCAAGAGGCCTTCTCCAGACAATCGGAAAATGCCCCTGATTCGGTCGAGCGAATTGCTCCTAGCATGCTAAAGAAGACGTTTTTTCTTGCGTTTGCTGGTCCCTCTGGGGCTGACTGAATTTACTGAGGGCGGGTCTCTGGTAAAGTGGATCGATCACATTGCAGCGCATGCTTGGCATAGTCTCCCGTGTGTGTTTTGTCGACAACCCTAAACCCTAAATCCTAAACCAAAAAGCCCAAGCCAACCCGAAGCCCCAAGCCCCAAGACCCCGGGCCCAGAAGGATAAGCCGAGAGTTTTGGAGTCAGGCCGCCGTGAAGGAGAAAGAAGGGGAGAAGGACCAAGAGCTGTCCGGTTTTATAGTTTGGAGTTTCGGGTGTATGAAGGGTTTTGGGGTTCAGGGCTCAGGGTTGGGGGTTTAGAGCTTTGTTTTTCGGGTGTAGGTTTTAGGGCGTTCTAGGGTGGTGGCCGTTGCTTCTACAGGGCCTACAGGTTGATCTTTGAAGGGCTCGAAGGTTTATGCAACGTTTCGTGCTTTGAGTTCGATGTCTTGTCAAAACTCATATGGGAGTTTCCGAAAATAGGGGACCCTAATACAGTGCCGTAAATAGTAGGATCCGTATTATGGACCCCCAATAAGGTACCCCTAATTGTTGGAAACTCCCATACATCCCACAGATCCGAAACCTACGCACTGTTAGCTCTGGCGCCCGTAACCAAAAGCCACAACCCGTGAAGAGTCTAGGTTTTGGGTCGAGGGTCGAGAACCCAAGACCCTAAACCCGAAACCCTGGAGTCTAGGTTTAGCCCGAAGTCTAACTCTCCAGGAGTTCGTCCAACAGTTGGACGAGGATGAGAAGGCTCAGCAAGACCAGGCAGGCGGACTCCGCATGGCCGTAGATGGCACCAGACTCGAAGCCTTACAATCCGTAAACCCGAAACCCTTACATGGCACTAGGCCCTGAGCCCTACACCCGAAACCCTCAACCCTTCAATGGTCCAAAGCCCGAAGCAATTGATGGATAGGCCTTCGGAGTGCAGAACTCCTCTGCCGAGACCGAACAGTTTGGAACAGCATTTCCTCATCGCTGCATTCCTGTCTACGTTTTCCAGTAGGGCCCTTGTGGCTCTTTTGGCTTACGGTCCCCTTACTATAACCCTTATTGTTCAGGGGCTACTGGCTACTGGGGAACCCGGCTGCCGAACATAATGCTTCAACAGCTCTTATTCCATTCCGTATTGAAACTTTTTTTTTGTGTGTTCTTGCCCCTTGTTTCTGCACTATAGCGCCCCTTCAGGGAGACCCCAAGCCCTACCTGAAGGAGACCGTGGGCGACCGCCGGCCGTTCTGGAGCTCCCTGGCGGAGCAGCGCAAGCCTCGGGTTCTGGGGGTTGGATATGAGAATATGAGAGTTGGTTTGGGGGTTTCCGACTCTGGAGGGCTCCTGCTGCCTTGGATGCTTCAAGCGCTGCTTTGTGGGTGGAGGTGTGCAACCCCAAACCATAACCCTAAGCCCTAAGCTTCCTGAAATAGGAAAACTACACCCCAAAGCCTTAAGCCATCCAAGATTTAAGCGACTCGAACATCAGGTTCTCGCCGCACGGAAAGACCTTAAGCCTGCGGCCAGCAAAACCCAAAACCACAAAGTCCGAAAGCACAAATCAGAGCCTGCAGCACACCAGGCCTCAGCTGAACATACAGTTCAACACCCATCTAACCGCAATCCTAAATAGCCCAAATGCAATAAACCCGAGCCACAGTATACCCCGATCACTATATACCCTAGACCCCAAACCTCATAAACCCAAACTGCCAAAGAGCCCGAAACCCCCAAACCCCAGATCCCCTAAACCTCATGTACCAGAAACTCGATAAACTTCAACCCCAAACCTGGTCTAACGCCCTAAGCCTTAAACTCCAAACCCGAAAGCCCTAAACACCAGCGCCCCAAGCCCTGAACTCGAAAGCTTCGAACGGTAAAGACCCTACCCTCGAAACCCTAGAACCCCTAAGCCCCACAACCCTAACCAGAGCCCGGAACCCTGCAACTGATAAGCCCAATCCTTAAGCCCCAAACCTTAAGCCCCACACCCTAAAGCCTACAGTAGAAGCCAGAAAGTTGGAACATCATTATCCTCGTACCCTTAAGGTATAGCATAAGGAATCCTAGCACTAAGCATCCCTAACCCATGTTCCAACTTTCTGGGGTTCACTCTAAACCCTCCCTAGCCCCAGGTGGGGCCTCCTCGGTCTTCTGGTGGGTATCGCCCGGCCCTCTGTCAGGGGAAGCGCGAGGGCGGGAGGTTTGCCATGCAGAGTCCGGGTTTATGTAGAGTCCGGGTTTCTGGGGTTTTTGGGTTTAGGGTTTACGGAGTAGCGGTCCTAAACCCTCGAAATGCTTATGAACGATCACAATTCTCTGCGCAGGTGGTGGCCTTTACTGGCACTGGGGTGCTGGACAACAGCATGCTGGACCGGGCCTTAGCGGTCCGAAACCCCGTTGTGGTCTAGCTTAGGACCCCAAGCCCTGAAGGACCACAAAAGTAGGGTCTAGGGTTACAATGTACAAGGGTTCGAACAGGCAGAGTTACGTTGGTACCAGGACACTAAGCCCTTTGCGAATTGGGCAGATACGATGCTCTCTGTCCGTGTTTGCTACTTCGGAGCCCTCAGTTCGGGATAGAGCCTTACACCTTCTCCTTTAGGACACCTTCTCCGGGCCTAAACCCAGAGATTTGGAAGTTGAAGACGCCTCACTCGGTCGCAGTGCCGAGATCCATGTGCTTCAACACCCAACCACCCGAAGTCAAGGATCCTGGATCCTTTGCCCCATCTTGCGTACACTCCACACATACATATAGATACATGCGGCAGCCGAACCAAGACGGACACCACGCCTACCGGACCCAACCGTGAGCTTCGGGATCAGGACACGGTCTTGGACCCCATGCAGGAGACGATCTCCTCGGGCGGGGTGCAGGCGCAACTTAAACCGCACTGCAGCTGAAGAGCTGAAAAGCCTTGAATCAGGAGTCAGTGAAGCTGTCGGAAAACTACCCAAGCATCCCGAAACCGTAAGCCCCCTAACTCCGAAACGCCTCAGCCCTGACTTCATGCCCGACATGCCTTTCAGTGGAAGTCTCAAAGCCAGGCGGGTGTGGCCAGCGCCGGCAGTGCACTAGGCGGCCGTTTACGGTTTTGGGCTTAGGGGTTTCAGGGTTTTACTTCAAGGGTTGCAGGGTTTTGGGGCCAAGGGAGTTAGGGTTTCAGGGTTCAAGCTTGGGTTTAGGCGTCAGTGGCATTTCGGCTCCCTCTGTTACGGTTCCAATTCGGCAGTGATGTTTGAGGTACGGCTGTACAGTTCAGGGTTTCGGCTTTGGTATAAGCGACCAGGGTTTTGGCGTTTACGGCGTCCTGGACTAACTGGTCGCAGCGGTTTCCCCTAAAATCCTAAATCCCCAGTTCTGAACTTTGAATCCCCAGCCCTAATACACCCCGGGCTCTAAACCTTCAACCCAAAACCCTGAACCCTGAAAAAGCCACCCGCCATGACTTCCAACCCCAACCCCCAGCCTGCCTGTGGAGTAGGATTTGTGTCAGAACTACCATGTCAATGTCGGGTTTGGGGGTTTAGGGCTTTTAGGGTTTTGGAGTTTGGGCCTATTGAGGTTGAGGTTCAGGAATGCTCCATGTTTCGGGGCTGGCTTTGTGTCCCTCTTTGGGCTCACCGGTTTGGGCCTGGGGCCTCTTACTACAGCTTTTTGAGGGTTTAGGGTTTAGGGGTTTGAGGTTTCCCGCACCCTGTGGTGATTCGAAGGATCAAACCTTCCCCAAGCTGATCCTTAGACACCAGACCAAAACTTAACCCTGAGCCTGGAGACGAAATCCCTACCACCGAATCTCGAATGGCCTTTCGCCTGGTGTTGCCCGGTGACTGCTGCAGGATCTATCTTCGGGGGTGTGGAGCTCAGAAGCCCTACGAAGCGGGTTTAGAGTGGAAGGGGTGACGCGAGCTGGCGGAGGGTTCATGGTGAAGGAGGAGCGGGGTTAATCTCAGAAGAGGTAGGTACCCAGGCAGCATGCTAAAGTCAAGCTACACGCCCCGAAAATGCATCTAAACCCCGATCCCTAAACCATTTTTGGTACTGCTTTTCCCGGATCGCTGCTGAGGCATGCGGGCTCGTGGCGTCAAGGGTTTGGGGTTGGCCTTTGGGCTCAGGGTCTTAAGGGGTCTGGATTTTGGGTTCAGGTTTTGGAAATTTGGGGCTTGAGGGTTTATGGTTTAGGGCTCCGCGCTGAGGGTCTAAGCCCGAACATTTCTGCGCCATATCCGAGATACCGGCCGAAGTCAGAGCTGCTAGGTGCAGACCTGCAGTAAAGCAGAGCCAGAAGATCTGGTTTGAAATGAAAGGTTCCTGCGAAAATTTAACACCTAAAACTGCTTGAAACCCGGAATCCGGGAACCCCATCATTTCGAAAGGCGTTGGCGATGTGGCCAGCTTCGAAGAGGCTACTTTAGGGTTTGGATTTAGGGCTTGAGGGTTTTAGGGGTTTGGGGGTTTAGGGGCTTAGGGTTTAGCGTTTAGGGTTTGGGCCTAGGAGGGGCAGAAGCATGGCTCCACAGGGTTCTGTGGTTTGAGTGGCTTGTATTGGCTTCCTTGGACCGTCAGGTCGTTTCGTCTTGAGCGCATGTTGGATGCATAGAGCATGGCGGGATGAGCTACTTCCATTAAATAAACCCTTGAACCCTAAACCCTAAACCCTGAAGCCTAAACCCTCAAACCCCGCGACCAGCTTGGCTTGTAAGGTTCGTTTCGGGCTGAACGACCTGAGGTCGCAGGCTTCACCGCAAGACTCCTGATAGTATACTATGGTATATTATACACTACCCTCGTATGTTATAGCATACTATAGTTTGGTTTTATATAGTCATCTATCATAGTATATGATCGCACGTTTTGGTATATCATCGTTTGTGACAGGCCCCAAAAGGGCTCTTAGACGTGACACCTCGAAGCTGCAACTTGAAGCGCCCGCCAGATTTGAAAGCTTGAGCCATCTGACACCAATTCTGAACTACCACGTCCCCAAGCAAACTATGGCATCTACTGACGATCATAGAATGTTATAAGATATCAAAGTACACCATAATATGGTATATAATGCATAGTATATGCACCTGAAGCCCAGAACCCACGGCCCTGAGCCACAGACGTTCCGAGCCCCAAAGACTTGAAAGCACCGGAGCCCTCGCAACAGACGGCCGCGGGGGTGGAGGAGGCACTCCATACGGAACACGATGCTCCCGGGCCTTGCAGACGAAATTTTCAAGTTGAAGAGAGTGCTGCGAGTGTTTGGTGGTGTCACGTGAAACATGCAAGGTCCACGGGGCGGGAAGGTTTCTCTTGCGGAGATTTGGGGTCAAGCTTGCCAGGCTTCTGTCGAACTCTAGACTCAAAACCGTAATCTTGGGCCTTAAACCCCATTCCGCAAACCAACCCCGAAACACGAAACCTTTAGCAAGAAGCCTTAAACCCCAAGCCCCTAAAGCCTAAACATGTGGTCTCTGATCCTCCTGAAGCCCCCATCTGTAAAGTCCAAAGCCCCTTGCTTTGAGCTGCGGCCTTGCGTGTTTAGGGTTTAGGCCGGCTTCAGGCTTCAGGGCTTGGGGTATGCTCGATGCGAATCGAAAGCCCCGAACCCGAAAACGATGCTACCCGCTTTCTGCCGCTTCAACGCCGCATGCTCTTGTAGCTTCAGAGTGGGCACATGGGACGCCCTTCCCAATAATCCATACGCCCGAAGAAGACCCAGAGACTCCAATGCCCCTTCATTTATTAATATTCCTTAAGTTCTAATAGGATCCCTCATATGATTTAAGGATTACTCCTTAAATTGTAGTAGGATCCCTAAATCAGAATATTCCTTAATTAAGGGATATTGGAGTCTCTGGGGAGTTAATCAACATATGTACTCTCCAAGATCTTGCGCAAAAGCTCCGTTGCATGACGGGTTGGTAATTGCCAGGACTGCCGGGGTTCTGTGTTGCCGGTGGCTTTCGTGGGGATCCAATGTAACTATTATAGTTTGTATATACACCATAATATACTGTAGTATACGACAATCTGTTTATAATCTACCATAGCGTCCCTATAATATACTGTTGCATGTTATGATATACTATGGTGAAGACTCTCTAATATATGCAGCTCATGTTGTCAACGATGCAGGCAGTAGCTGCTGTTGGCGGCGCTGAGGCCGTCGAGGCCTGACTCCTTCGGTCAGCATGGATGAGGGTTTAGGGTTCACGGTTTAGGGGTTTAGGGTTTAGGGGTTTAGGGTTTATATAAGGCTCACGCATAAATTGTGAGCTTTTGCTCAAGTCTCCAACTCATGCAGCTGATTAAGAAACCCCGGGCCTATAGCAAGCAGGGGCTAACCCCACACCTCATGCCCTATACTCCCCCCTACACTTTCACCCCATTTCTCAACCCGCCTAAGATTTCAAGGGAATTTAGGGCGTTTTGTGTTTCGTGGAGGGTAAACCAACACAATAATCCCGAAAACAAAGCAACCCACCAACCCAATACAACAATCCAGAACACAATCCAAAACCCAAAGCACCTAAACAATACTTAACCTAATCCATTCTATAACCAATATCCTAATACGAGGTGTGGGGTAAGACCCTAATCGAAAAATCCCCAACAGATTATAACCCTGAACTCGGAAACGACGACAACGGCGAGTTCGTCTATGAGACGGTGCGCCTGCCACGTTTGTGAAGCTTTGGCGATTCCTGTGATTTGAAGGCGACACCACTGCTTACACCGTGCAGTTCCGGCTGCAGCCTTTCAGGAGTTGTATTGGCCCTTTGATCGATGCAGTTGTTGTTCTCATTCATGTTAAGGCAGAAGCTGAAACAGAACCCAAACCCTAAACCCTAAACCCTAAACACCTGCGCCATGGTGCACCCAAATACTCGACGCTCAACAGCGCTGCTGGTGCTGGTTGCTCTGGCACATGTGGTGCACCATAGCTTCGTGGTTGCTCCCTTTCCGGCACTTCGGGTTCATTGCTCCGTGCGTCCTTCTGGCATTACCAANACAGCGCTGCTGGTGCTGGTTGCTCTGGCACATGTGGTGCACCATAGCTTCGTGGTTGCTCCCTTTCCGGCACTTCGGGTTCATTGCTCCGTGCGTCCTTCTGGCATTACCAAGACGCGTGTGTTGCGCAAGGCAGCGGAGGGTCAAACTCAAAGGGTTAGGGCGTTGAGGTGAAATTGTTGCTCCCTCAGGTGGGCGCAAATCCGCATTGGCCGTATGGACTGGTGGATGCTGAGGGCTCTAAGTTCTATGCCCGTCAGTTGGATGGCGACTTCTTCGCCGATGTCAAGAACAGCGACCTTTTCCTTCAAGCTTTGAAGGAAGATGCCGAGGAGAAGCAGCTGGATGCAGATGCTCACTTAAACAGTATTGATCGAACGGCCACGGAGTTCATGAAGGGTGGGTCGAACAGACAGCGCAAGATAGTGGACCGCAAAGCCTTTATAGAGGCAATTAAAAAGGCGGTCTACAAAGACGGCCTGCTCACCCTGGTTTTGGGTGGCAAAAGTGTAGGCAAGACATTAGTCATCTCGCATGTCGCTAAGCAAGTCAGACAAGCACCAGGTGCAAGCAGGACCACCCTGCTGGTGAATATGCGGCAGATGCCTGCCAAAGATTTCTACGAGGCCACGCTGTCAGTGGCAAGTGAGTCAAGTGAGCAGGCTCAGGCTTTGTGGAAAATAATCAAGCAATTGCCCATCATGGCCACCGTTGTTGAAGCGGCGCAAGCTGGCTTCGCAGGAGCGGCTGCGCCATTAGCAACGGCTGTTCAAAATGTGCTGAAATCCTTGGACGACGTCAACAAGGCCCAGGCTTTGTCAGAGTTGGTCAATGACATCGCGAAGAAGGGCAACGACACCACCATCATCATCGACGAAGCGAACCTGGCGCTCCCCAATGACGAAGACACTGACGAAGCAAAGACAGCCAAGAGGGCTTTGGCTCAAATCGCCGGCAGCACCAAGGAGGCCTTCCAAGCCTCAGTCGTCCTCATCAGCTCCGAGCACGGCTACCCGTTCAAGTTGGCCAAGGCCGGTCTCAACCTGGTGGACATCAAGAACATTATCATCGCTCCGGAAGTGCCGCCGGTCGACATGTTGCAGATGCTCATGGACCACTGGGGCATGGGGCCGAGACTGGCGCGCCTCTTCGTGGCCACCTATGGCGGTTCTATTGACGCAGTCTACACTGCTCTGGGCAACCTGATCAACAAAGGCGACCAGTTCTATCCGCTGGGCACTACATCCGTTCCGGGCATAGGCAACTGCTTGGGTCAGGCACGTTAGGGGCAGGTTGTGGTTTGTGCTTTTTCGGGTGGTTAGGCAGGTTCGCACCTAAATTCATTTTGACTTCCGCAGGATGATGCCCGCGAGCACCTCATCAATATCGCGCTGGATGGCTTTTCGCCCGTGTCGGACTATGAGACTGATGAAGGNTTTTGACTTCCGCAGGATGATGCCCGCGAGCACCTCATCAATATCGCGCTGGATGGCTTTTCGCCCGTGTCGGACTATGAGACTGATGAAGGTGCAATCAGAGCATCAGCCAAGAACGTGGCGGGCATCATTCCCCGCGAGGCCCAAGCGCCGGGTCTGTGGCCCGATGTTTTCCACAAGACCGATGAGGAGTACGTGCTGGTGGCCTCCACGCATCACGTGCGATTGAAGATTTGCAAGGTGCACTTCGTCCAATCAGCCTGTCATGTTGTAGGTAGGCAGGGTTTGTGCAAGTTTGTGGCCCTGTGAGGCGCTCCTCAACAAGGGCTACATCCAGAACAACGGTGGCAACTTAGCGAGAGTTTCACCCAATACTAGTTCAGATGATTCAGATGACAGCCTTGCATGACAACGCACAGTGGACACCTGCGCATAATTTGATACAGTGTTTCAGCTGACCGCGCCAGAAGAAGTCGCGGAAACTACTTACCGAATAGGAGCACCTNAGTGCCAGAGAGCAATGTGCCACCAGATATGAAAGCACTTTTCGGCAGTGCTGTTTGCAACTCCCTAATCCCCTAACCGATAAACCCGAACCAGCTTTCACAACGCGACTTGTAACATGACAGGTCCTCATCTTCATCAACGACTTTGACCTCTGCGACTTCAAGACTCGGGGTGCGCCCCGTTGCCTGTTCAGGGTTGTATTTAGGGGTTTTCGTGGTAGCTTTTGTTCGCTTCGTATTTTTATTGTCTTGTTCTTCCTCAAACTTTCAGCAGTTCATGCCTCAAATAACCTCTATTATCATCATCTAAATAGTAATAGTTTTGTCCTAATTTCTTATCTATTCGTTTTACTGTTTGGGGGGTTCNCCTCAAACTTTCAGCAGTTCATGCCTCAAATAACCTCTATTATCATCATCTAAATAGTAATAGTTTTGTCCTAATTTCTTATCTATTCGTTTTACTGTTTGGGGGGTTCTCACCCAATGGCTCGTTTTCTCTTTTTCGCTAATGCCTTTTTTGCGCATTATTTTAACACTATCGCCCACCTCTATTTCGGGGTATGTTCTATTACGTTTTGCTTGTAAAGATATATTCAATTCAACTTCAAATTCATTTTTCTTTTTGCGCGCTTCTAATGGGGTCATTTTAGTCGCTGATGAAACCATTTTATTATTATATGTTAATAATATCTCCAAATTATAATCTATCCACTGGATATTTTGCTTACCCTTTTTTTCATCTGCTTCAACCCGCTTAAAAAGCATATCTTTATAGGTTCTTATAAACCGCTCCGCGAATGCTGGATGTCCTCTTGTTCTGTGTATCTCAATTTTCTCACCTTCTAAATATTCTATAACGGTTTTACTATACAAACTCCCTTCTTCATCACTGTAAAACATCTTCGGTTTATCCCCCATTTTTTGTAGTCCTTCCATTATTCCCGCTAACATATCAGGTGGTTCTTTNCTATAACGGTTTTACTATACAAACTCCCTTCTTCATCACTGTAAAACATCTTCGGTTTATCCCCCATTTTTTGTAGTCCTTCCATTATTCCCGCTAACATATCAGGTGGTTCTTTACTCTTAATAGGTATAACAGTAGCATATTTACTGAAAATATCAATTAAAACTAATCCTATTCTAAATTTTTGGTTTTCTAAATCATTTTTACTAATAAAAAACAAATCCACCTGATATTCAAAATGGGCGTGAGGTGCTACAAAACTATTCTCGCCACGCGGTTTGCGCTTTTCTTCAACATTCTTCCTAAAAAACTCCTCAACATCCTCTTTCGTAATACTTTTATCCTTCTCTCGGGCATCTTTCAAAGTAGTCGCCCTACTCCCAAACCCCGAGCGGTCAAAATATATATCATTAATGATTTTTTGCTTATTTGAACTCATATAAATAGTAATAGAAATTAATATTGTTTAATGAACCGATACATTACAGTAAAAGCAATAAGCACAACAATTGTCTAAACGATGCCCGTAATCATTACATAGACGCTGTGCTGTAAAGTTGCTACATAACTTGCCTTGTTTAGTTTCAAAATTGAATGCTGTATTACATTTCTCGCACCTGCTCTTAAACATTTTCAAACACCATTCGGGGGTTATGTATTCCTCCTCGTTTATTTCTCTCCCTGCTTTCCTGTCTTGCAGTTTGTAATTCTCCACCTTGTTTTTAAAGTATCTCATTATCATGTTTTTATCCATTTGTTTATCAAAACTTGGATTGGAATAAAACCTGACTTTTCTAAAATCAACACAGCGTGTAATACTTGTCCAAACCCACTCTCTGGTTGCTATTGGTAAGTTGTATTCGTGTATAGTTATACTCCCCTTCACACTTGCTCCCTGACTTGAATGACAGGTGGCACAATATGAATAAATAAAATTAGCATCTACAATAGGTTCAAACAGCATAAACTCATCTTCATCATTCGCTATATTCTGTAATGTTATTTGTGCTCCGAGTTCATCTTGCTCTATGCTCGTAATTCTATACCGTAGATTTACATTTACCCTTGGTTGTTTAATCCATTTTCTGGCAATTAGTATTTCGCCCACTTCGTATTNGTTATTTGTGCTCCGAGTTCATCTTGCTCTATGCTCGTAATTCTATACCGTAGATTTACATTTACCCTTGGTTGTTTAATCCATTTTCTGGCAATTAGTATTTCGCCCACTTCGTATTTGTCTTTCTTGTTTAACCTGTTTCTAATCTCATTTGCTACATTTCGGCATCTTATGTTAGTGTAGGCGATGTTATGCTCCGATGCCATTATGTCGTCAGTCGTTTCAAAATATTTCGGTATAATGTCTTGAATAGGCAACTTGTTCTCCCAAAAGTCGTTATACATATTATTAATGATTTCCCTGTTTCTGTCTCCTTCTTCGCTGTCCTTCGCTCCTACTCTCTTACACACTTCTAGGAATATATTGTATTTAAATACTATATCTATGCAGTTGTCTATATATACTGCTGGGTTCTGGCAGTTCGTCATTACTTCCACTCCTTGTAATTGCTTAACATCACCTGTCGCTACTACGATTTTATCAGGGTTATTCTTAATAAACTGCCTGACCTTATCCAAAACATACAGGTTTGACATATAGATTTCATCAAAGACGATTATGTCAAAATCACTGTAATCAAACTGTGGCAACTTTTCCCCGACATCTTCATGAACCGCGATGCTGAAAAACTTGTTATAAGTTGTTGCTTCTACTTCTTTCTCTTGTAAAAGTCTATTGGTTGGCACTACAAACAAAACATTCTTACCCATTTTTTGGAAGTATTCGCCTATATAACTCTTGCCACTACCAGCAAAACGAGCGCGGATTAAACACGGATTTCGTGTCGCGATTTTTTCACAAATGGCTTTTGTGTCCCATTCGTCCTCAACTTCAACTTTGACATTGCTAATTTTCGGGATTTCCGGCACTTCGTTAAACTTGTATGTGTATAACTGCGTGGGCAGTGTAATTGTTTTCTTTTCTTCCAGTCTCCAATCGCCTATGTCAGTTCCAAATTTAAGCAGTCCTTCTCTCCACACACGACAAAAACTGTATCCATACACCTTATCCACATCGTCTTCGTGTATCGTCAAGCAATCTGTTTTAACACTATACACCTTAATGCTATTATCGGATAATGTCTTGTATGCTTCATACATCTTAAATTTATGATATTGTAATAACAACTCTTTGATATACATAAAACCATTTATTAAAGTCTTCTTTTCTGACACACTTAACACATAATATGTTGTTCCTTCTGTCTCCTTGGTTTCAAATTCGTCTTCATCCACTTCGTTAAGTTCTGTCTGACACTCGCTTATTGTATAGACCTTTCCACCGTAAATGCTTTGATAATAACACGCCTCCTTCAGGGAAGTAAAGGTGCTACTTCGCTGACTTGTGTTATGAGATTTCTCCAACATTCCGACGCTGATGTTCCACAGTTTCTTTTGCGTCTGCTTGTTGAAGTCTTCGTCGTCTGTTATTTTTGTTGCATACAGTTCATCTATCAGTTTTTTATAATCCACCTTGTAAATATTGCTCGGTTGCTTATACCATAAGATTTTCATTTTAATATTGTGTTTCAGCAGTTTCTTTAAAAACTTGCCATAAACCAAGCAATACTTTTTGTTAAAAAAGACGTTCCCTGCATACACTTCTACAATGTATAATGTCAGGTTGTTAAACTGGTCTGTGCTACAATCCTCATCAAAGGGTCTAAATACGTCAAACTGTGTAAATTTCGGAATGTATTTTATACTCCCTCCCGCGTGTGTAAATGCTTTGTTAATATCTATTTCCTTTATCTTCTTCGGTATATCTTTATAAAACTTGCCAACCGGAACTACGGTTTTACACTCTTTAAGGATTTGTATATCTACCTCGTTATAATAGGATAAATGGTTTTCTTTAAACAACTCTTTTTGTAAGTTAAACATCGTTGTAGTGATTTTGTTATACACTTCTTCACTATCAGTTATTACATCTTCGTCAATTCGCTCTTTTGATAAACACTGTGAGACAATGTTGTATTTAATGTATTTCTTCAACTTTTTGTAATAAAACTTACATAATATATTAGTAATCCGCCCTGCTTGATAGTTAATATGCGGTTTGTATCCTGCTTCGTTCAGTTGATGAAAGACCTTGACTAAATCATTATCTGAATGTATCAGGGCATATTCTTCTTTGTCTGTCATATTCAGCAGTTCATCTACATTATCAAACATTTTGTATTCAACCGGTTCGGTCTTATCGGTGATGTAAAACTTGCTTGTTGTAAATGCATTGTATTGCTCCTTCGGTTGAATTTGCCTTAATGTGTCTAAATCGTGGTTTAATAAATATATGTGATTGTTTTTAACAAGTCCTCTGAAAAGTTTTACTCGCCCCTTCTCATAGTTGTCAGGGTTATATTCGTAAATCAGAGCACCTGTAAAGTTGTATAATCTAACTGGTATATTGAAGAATGTAAAGACCTTATCCATTTGGTTTATAGTCGCCCCCGTATTAATAAATTCTTCTTCTGTCATATCCAGCAGTTCAAGGACTTTATCGCGGGTCAGTGTTTTTGTGTTCTTTTGCTGTCGTTTTTCTCTTGTTAGGTTAGTTCCTTCAAAGTTTTCCAGCAAAGCATTTATCCAACATTCGTTTTCTCTGTAATTTTGTTTGTGTAATGCCTCTTTCATAGTCTCTGCTTCGGCATTGACTTCGGTTTGAATGTATCTGTAATATGTGCTTATGCTGTTGCCTTGTTGCAATGGTTCTTCTTTTTCGTCGTATCCGCTCGTGTCTGTTTCAACAATCTCAACGCTTTCAATTCTAATGGCATCGGCGTATTCTATCAGGTGTCCTGTTGCCTCCTTAAACTCGCTACTTGAATTCATAGTAATCATTAGTTTTCTAAATAAGAACTTTTCGGTGTCGTGGTATTGTCTTATCCTCCTCTTGACTAATGTTTCAATGAATTCGTTTGCTCTCACATTGGCACTTCCTACTACACCTGCGTTTCCACGGGAAACAAGAAGTAAGGGATAATAGGCTACACCATCCAATATAAATGATGCTTTTTTAGCGCCTGAACGGTTATTGATAGAAAACAGCATATACTTAACATCGTAGTTTCTCCTGCCTTTGAAAATGTCTTTTGCCTTCGTTGATAAACCACCAATGGCCTTTCTTTTGAACGCAGGTTGTTTATCGGTTTTTCTTACAACTTCCTTAACTTCCTTGCCCTTCCTCGCTTTCTTGACTGTCGCCTTCATTCTTTCGGTTATTGGTGCTTTGTCCTCATATTTTGCCACTGCCTTTTCATATTGCTTTATTGCCTTTTCCTTTGCTTTGGCACTGCCTATCGTCATACCATTAATTAAATTTACTGCCGTTGTGAATTGCGATATTTTGCGGTCTTCGTATAAGTTTATGACATTGTTAATTTTAGTCATTGTTTGGTTTGGCACTTTGCCCTGTTTAGCGTCTCTGATGTTTTTGAGGTTCTGGATGTAATTTTTTTATAAGTTTTTTAGTCATAATTATACAGATATATTAATAATATAAGTTATTATTTCTTTAAGTGTTTTCTGTTAAATACTGGTGAATGTAAAAACATACTTAAAGACAAATTATTTATAATATACAGAATAAGTTAGATGACTTCTGAGAACACAGAAACTAAAACAATTGAGGAACTTGCCAACAGTCTGACATTGGAGCAAGTTAAGGAACAAATGGCATTGTATCATCGCCTGTATCATAAGCTAAGAAAGGAGCAAGACCCCGAATACATTAAAAGGAAAAACGAGAAGGAGCGGGAACGCTACTGGAAGAACAAGGCGAAGGACGAACCTAAGAAATACAACAAAAAGTATAATGCTACTGAATTTATGATATTGAAAGGACAATAATAATTTTACAATTAATCGTTGTAATTGTAAAATTATGGCTTATCGGGTAAGGGAAAATCCATTATCGGGTAAGGGAAAATCCATTATCGGGTAAGGGAAAATCCATTATCGGGTAAGGGAAAATCCATTATCGGGTAAGGGAAAATCCATTATCGGGTAAGGGAAAATCCATGATCGGGTAAGGGAAAATGCATTATCGGGTAAGGGAAAATGCATTATTAAGCAATTCTTATCAAAACTGTAGGAAACGCAAAAATCACTTTTTCTTTGGATTTCTTTTTGGTGGTGTTTCACTTCTGCTACGACTTGCTCCTCTTCTTAATAATCTGATGGCATCATTGCTTCCGCTTGCTTGTTCTTCTGGTGATTGTGAGCGTGAGCGACTTGCTCCTCTTCTTATAATTCGTTGTGTATTTTCATATACTTCTTCGTCGCGAATGCCTCGCGAGGCATCAGCCGATGCGTCAATAGGCGGTTCGGGTTCTTCGTTTTCATCTTCTTCATTCCACCAGTTATAAGCATCAATTGCCATTCCTATGCCTTGACCTATTCCTTGTCCTGTATAGTAAATAATGTTTCCTCCTACCCGTGCCATTGTTGCTAAATCGTCTGCTATTGACATTCTTGTTCTATGTCTTACATCATCTAAACTCTCTCCACTTGATAAACTAACTTGCCTATCTTGTTGTTTATCTTCATTTCCTTCTATTGTTGTTTTAACACTTCTGTTTGATGAGGCGCTTGAATAAATACTTGGTTCATTAAACATATCCGTTTGTGTTGCTTTGTTAGGGTTTCTTCTATCATATTTGCTTAAATCAAAGTCGTCAAAATCAACATCGTCTAACAATATTCCCTGTTGTGTTCTTTTCTGTTTTTCTGGTAGTATTCTTAATCTGCTTGTTCTTGCTTCTCTTTCAATTTGTTCAAATGTGGGGCGTAATCTTAGCATATATTATTACCCTATATTTTAAACTGGTAAAAAAGATTTTGCTAATGCTGTTGCTCCTGCTTTTGCTAATGTTTCTACACCTGCTTTTGCTCCACTTATAAGAATGTCTTTTGCTGTGCTGGATGCTGATTGTTGCGAAGGGACTAAATCACTTGAAGAAGCACCGCTGCCTTTGCCTTTTCCTTTCTTCATTTCTCGCCATTCTACCATTCTCTTCTGTAATAGCTGGTCATTTACTTGGTCTGTCCATCTTCCTGATTGGATTAAACTATCAATATAATTTATCAAATAATCCTTTCTTGTTTGATTTCGTCCCTTGCCTTTTACTTTAAGCTTTGTAATTTCTTCTTCTTGTTCAGGTGTTAGTTCTATACCTCGTAAGAATAATTGAAATCTTATATCATCTTCTTGAACGCTTCTATCTTGCCATTTCGTTATTTTGGCTGAATAATCAATAGTTTCTTTATGCTTTCTTGATAAAGGAGGTGCTTTGGTTTCTTCTTCGTCATCTGCTGGTATTAATTCTGGGTCATCATCAAAATCTTCCTCTTCTTCTCCTTCTTCTATATTCACTAATGGTGGCATCTCATCAGTTCCATCTGTATTCATTCTATACATTTCAACCCCTGCAGGTAATGATTGTCTATGTGCTTCATCTAAATCGCTTCTTGCTGTTGATGATGATGATTGTTGTGCTTGTTGTTGTCTCTGTAAATATCTTTCCATTTCTGCTCTTATTCTCGTTGCCTCTTCACTTGTCATATCATCATCATCAGTTGCTTCATAAACTTCGGCAGGTGTTGAAAAACCGCTTGAGCCAATAGATACTAACCATGATGCACCTGCCATTATTCCGTTTTCTCTTAGTTGTGCTTGTCTAACGCTTTCTTTTGCTCTGTCTTCTTCTTGTTTCTTCAATCCCAGAAAATCAATATTATCAAATTGACTACCAAATTGATTATTACGAAATAGTGTTGCTCTTCTATCTATTACTGTTTCAATTGAAGGTCTGTTCTCGTCGCTTTGTGCTTCAATCATTCCCATCATTTCGTCATAGGTTGGTCGTAGTTTCAACTCAGATTTCAATGTTTTAATCATTAATATTTATAACTTAGATATTAATTTATTTCTGCCATTATATTTTTTAATTCCTGTTGTTTCTTTAATAGTTCCTCTTTTGTTCTTACTGGCATCATTGGTCTCTCCAACTGTCTGTTAATATCGTCTAACTGTCCTTGATATAAACTTTTCTTTTGGTGTTGTATCCAATCGTTTCTTAACCTAATGTTTTTACCTCTATTTTCTGCTTCTTCAATTCTTAATTTCATATCTTCCATTTGTTTTCTACGACTTGCTACTCCGAAAGTATCATCAATATCATAATATTGCTGGACATGTGGCATTCTTTTCATCTCTGGTTTGCTCTTAAACATACTCATATTATTAATATTAATTTAGATAAAAATTAATATTAATAACTAAAACATTTTTGATTTAAAGCCGTTTATCTTTTCAATTTGTGCTTCTCGTTTTGCTCTTCTTATTTCAGCATATGATGCCTCTAATAATTCTCTTGCGGTTGGTGTTCTTCTGGTTTCTGGTTCTTTCATTATCACCCTTTCTTTCGGTTGCTCTTTTGCTTCGGTTTGTTTCTCTTCTTTCTTCTCATATTTAATTTTCATTTCTTCTTCAATTTCTTTTCTCAGTTGTTCTTTCAATCTAGACCCATATGAGTTTTGCTGTTTGTTGATTGGTCTGGTTTCTGTTGGTTGTCCTTTACAATTTCTGGGGTGCGAGTGTCTTAATGATTTAGGAAGCATCTTTTTATCACAATCAGGACACGCCACTAATTCTACAACTTTAACACTTCTTGCTTGTTTCTTTGGTTTTGCTTTCGGTTTAGTTTCTTCTTTTGCTTCTTCATATTTTGGCGCTTCTGCTTCTTTATCTTCTTGTTTAGTCCCTTCTTCAATTACTTCATTACTGTATTCTTCCGTGCCTTCTTCATTTTTAATCTCCTCAACCTCCTCGTTAATGGTCTCCATATTTTCTATATAGATTTTTCTTTATATGCTTAACCCCTAAAAAATGTAAGAGTAAAGGATATATCCACCCCGTTTAAATTTATGACTTGGTTAAGATGGTTGGTTAATCTGAAATTTAGTCTTCGTAAAATTTTAGATGAAACATCAATGTAATCAACATTGCTTAGCTCATTATCGTTAATGATACCTAAATATGGCACTGATACATTTATTTTCTTAACTATTGATGAATTACCCGCTACTGTTAATTGATTGTAGTTGCTAATTTCATTACAATGTAAATATAAACTCTTAAAGGGGACTAAATCTATAAAATTTGTTGTGTAAGGCGCTACATTCGTGTAAGCATCAAATGCTGGTGTTGTATTACCTATTACTGTATTGATTGAGTTTAAATTATTAACGTCTACTGGGTCGCTAAACACACCTGCTACTGGTGCTACTTCTCCATCAGTTAGAACAATAAAGATGACCTCAGCATAATTTGAACTGAATGTTATTTTGTTTGTTGAATTGTTATAATGTAAAGAATATGTATTTGGTCTATCAACTGTATCAACCAATAAATTAAGTGCTATTTCTATTGTTTGTGCTAAATCAACTGCATTATAGTTGCCCTCTGGAATTGTAATTTTACGATAAGTTATACCCACTATGACACCTGGGGGGATTATTTGATGTCTAAAATAAAGATTGTTGTTGGTGCTGTTTATTGAATACCACGAATGAGGAATGCTTACCTCGTGTATTTGACATAGCATATTATCCTCTAATTGAACTGTTTCAGGCAAATCAATAGTAAAATCGGATGAAGTGCCAGATACTTTATATGAACTGTCTATATAAACCTTTTTGAACTTAAGCATTATTAATTAAGTTAGAAATAAATTATAAGTTAATTTATATGTTTAAACATAAGCGAAGAAATGAAGAGGTTTTATATGAAGCGCCCAACACAAGAAGTAAAATACATAATGATGTTAGAGATGAATTAGCAGGGACGGAGACATTTTTAACTGACACGCAAGGACTTAAATTAGCATACGAAAATCCTGAGGGAATATATCAAAATGGTTCTATCTTATACATAGCAGCGACAAAAGACCCCATCGATTTTTGGGATGACTTAAAATTACCGTTGCATCAGGCAAGAAACACAAAAAGATACAAAGATGTTGATAAATTCATTAAAGACGGGACGATTGAAGTAGATGGTAAAAAACTTACAGGTATTACGGACGTTATTTCACATTCATTAGGGTCGGCGATAAGTGCTCAAATAAACAATGATTATGGTAATATTTTTAGAACGAGAAGTTATGGTTCTCCTTTTGTATCAGGACAAAGACCAGAAGACACAGGAACAAATTTAAGAATACGAAAAGCAGGAGACCCCGTTAGTATGTTTGATAATGCCACTATCAACTTAAACAGAAGTTCTTTAAATCCTCTTGATAATCATAGTTATGCTGATATTGCTAATGTCAGTAATAAAGCAGGGAATATACCTATAACACGAGAGGAATTTATGGAACAATTTGAAACATAAATAAAGAATTAAAAAGATTAATTAGTAATAAAATGGATTATAAAAATGGTAAGATTTATAAGATATTGAATACAGTTAATGACGAATGTTATATCGGTAGTACTTGTCAAAAGCTTTGTCAGCGTATGGCAAAACATCGTAGTGTTATGAATGCAAAAAACAAACAACACTATAATTTATATCAAGCAATGCGAGAAATTGGAAGTGATAAATTTTATATAGAGTTGTTAAAAGAATATCCCTGCGAAAATGTAGAACAGTTAAGAGCAGTTGAAGGAGAATACATAAGACAAATGGGAACATTAAACAATCGTATAGAAGCAAGGACAAAACAAGAATATACTAATGATACAAAAGAACGAAAGAGGGAATATGATAAACAACGCCGTGAGAATAAAAGAGAAGAGTTAAACCAGCAAAAGAGAGAATATTATAACAACAATAAACAAAAATGTAATGCCATAAACAAAGCAAGTTATTACAAAAATAGAGAAGCAAGATTACAACAAACTAAAGAATATAGAGAACAACATAAGGAAGAAATCCAACAATATCAGAAGGAATGGGGACATCAACATAGAGACAACAATAGTCAGTTAGTAGAATGTGAAATATGTAGAAGCACTTATAAAGCATATATCAAACGCCACCATATTAAGACCAAGAAACATCAAGAAGCATTAAATAATCTAAATAATATTAATAATGTACCACTACAAAGCGACAACATACGAGCAAATGGAGAAACCGAAGAAGGAGAAGAAATTTAAACAGAATGCTTATGAAGAAATACGAAAATTAGTAGAAGATGGGGACGATAATAATACAGTGAAAGAAGTAAGAAACAAAAAGAAAAATGATAAAGAAAATCCATATAAGTTTAAATTATTTGATTAAATATATTAAATATATTAAAAAATAATATATTTAATTAAATTTTCTATTGTAGTTTATATATAGATGGAAACTTTCAGTCCCGAGGATATACTCGTTGATAATCTATCATTTAAACTAAACAAAGGAGCAAGCTATATTACTGACAGACGAAGCGTAAGATTTTATCCGTCAGGTTCTAATGTTTATAAACCTACATCAGGAAATAGAGTATTGAAATTTTCATTAAATGCCGAAGATAACGGATGGTTAGACCCTCAATCAGTTCGTGTATTCTTTACAGTTCAAAATTTGGACCAAGACCTTGACCGAAAACTTCGTCCATTAGCACCTCCTTATTCCTTTTTTAGAAGAATGCGAATTATTGCTGGTAATCAGGTTGTTGAAGACTTTGATAATTACAACCGAGTTCATCAGATGTTTTCTAAATTGATGTCCCAAGGAGCACGAAAAGACGAAGCGAATGAAGGTTTCGGTTATAGATATGATGATGAAGTTAAAACATTGGTGAATAATGTAGGAGCACAATTAGATTATGAGGTTAACTCTAATAACTGTAAAGGCTTTAAAAATCAAATGACAGTAGGATTTAAACCATTATGTGGTCTATTTTCTCAGTTTAAGTATTTACCGTTAAAATATATGGGAAATTTAACAATTGAACTTGAACTTGTAAATAACGACCTCGATTGTGTTATCAACCCCGATGATTATGATGAAGCTGACACAGGAATTGCTATTAATCTTCGTGATAGATTTACGAAAGATGTAGCATTACCAGCAGGCGGTGCTACTAACACTTCTAAAGTCTTTGAACTTAACAACTGCTTTGTATCTTGCGATATTTGCACCCTTGATAATAATTTGAACAATGAATATGTAAAGCACTTATTAGAAGGTAAAGGTCTTCCGATTACTTATACAACATATATTACACAAACACAATCAGTAGCAGGAATGAGTGATATCAATGTTCCAGTTATTCGTTCTGTTTCAAAATTAGTTGCTTCATTTATTACTTTTTACAGGGACGATGACCCAAGTTTAGGTTATGAATATGCCAATAAGCGTTTTTGTCGTTTCTATCATCCTCATCAATCACACGACAGTTTGTCAGAAGGTATTTATGATGTCAATAAAGACTTAGAGTTTCAAATTCAATTAGGTTCTAAATTATATCCAGAATATCCTTGTAATTCATTAACTCAATGTTTTTATCATCTGCGAAAATCATTAAATCTACCAGTGTTTCATCAGCATAGTATTTCAATTGATTTTAAACAATATCGTGATAGACAATTTATTTTCGGTTTCTCCTTTGAAAAAGTGCCGGATAGTAGTTATACAGGAATAAATACAAGAGCAGGTCAACAAATGCTAATTCGTGTAAAACCAGCAGGAGCAAGTATTCCAGTTGATGATATGCCAGATGAAATGTTCGTCACGCTATTATCAGAACAGGTAATTGAAATTAAAGATTTGGGTTTAAAGGTGTTCGATTAATTAAACATTGTTAAATTAATTATCTAAATTAATTTAATAATGCCTTTGACATTGAATAATACTAATACTTTAACAGCAGATAATATTGTTGTTGGTGGAACTAATTTAAGTGATTTATACGCTACAATAAATTATGTAAATTCAAATAGTGGAGGGGCTTCACAACAAGATGTAGATGATAGTTTAGCACCCTTAATTTCAAAAGACATAGCATATAATAACACATTAACATCTCACATATCACTAATAGATACTAGCACAAATGACATAGCAATTTTGAATACAAAACAATTACAAAATTTCAATGGTATTAACGACATAAACACGAATTTAACAAATAATTATCAAACTAACACAGCATTAGCAACCAATTTTTATAACAAGACAGAAATAGATAGTAATTTATCAACTAATTTTCAAACTAACACACAACTGGCATCAAAATTTTACAACAAAACAGAAATAGACACAACCTTAGGTAATTACTATACTTCTTTACAGGTAGATAATGGGTTTTATACACAAACACAAATTAACAATAAGTACTACAACAAAACAGAAACAGATAGTTTAATAGATAATTTAGCAGTTTATAGTCAAACAGAAGTAGATGCGTTTTTATCATACAAAGAAGATAAAAGTAGATTTCAAGATAATATATCGTTCTTCCCGATTATAGATTGTAGCAGACCTACAATATTACACGCGGGGTTAACTTTAAAGAACGAAACAATAAACATTGAACCATTAGAGGGAGCATTATTTGGAAATTTATTTGGAGCAGAAACAGATAGAAATGTAGCAACTTTTAAAAATCAGTCAAATTATATAACATTAAAAGGTAATAAAATAAATTGTAATGCTACAAGCGATGATAGCATTAGTAATTTAAAATTAAATATGGTAGGTAATATTGAATTTAGTAATGCTATACTGCCTACAATTGGTGCTGATTTGTATAGACCGAGTGGTAATTCTTCATATAATATAAGAATAAGAGATTTTCAAGCAATGTGGGAATTTAGAAATAGAACTTTAACTTGTAGGAATGGGTCAAATGAAAATTTAGAGGCACTTATGGAAATACAAAGCTTTGGTGCAGGTCAAGTAAGATTAGGGACAGCATCAACAGCACGTGTAGGCGTCGGAGTTAATCCGAATATAAATTATTTCTTAAATGTCGGTGGCACTTCAAATTTTAACAATGTAAGAACAGGAGGAGATTTAACAGTTATAGGCAATGTTAATTTAACAAATTCAACGGGTGATATTCAAGTCCCCGTATCAGGTATGGATATTGTTAGAAACTCAGGCGATGCTAATTACAATCTAAGAATAAGAGATACACAAGGTGTATGGGAGTTTAGAAACAGAAATTTAAGATGCATGAACCCGAGTAATCCAGCAAATGGGACAGAAATGATTTTACACGATACAGGCGGTGATTATAGATTACGAATAGGAAGCACAAGCGATGCAGAAGTAGGAATAGGAAGGCAATATAATTCAGCATATTTCTTAACTGTAGGTGGTATAAGTAATTTCAACCAAGCAAGAGTAGAAAACGGTTTAGAAGTGTTAGGAGAACAACTATTAAATACAAACGCCCGAATATTTCAAAGAGCAGATGCCTTTAATTCATTAAATGTTATTACAACAGCACAAATGAACTTTTCATTGCAGTCAGATAGAACCACTGACCCAACCACGGGCACTATTGCTTTACAGTTAGATGACACTAACGGAATTACCATAAACAGAGCAGTCGTTAATAATCAAACTTTTTATTCAATAGGCAATATTAGAACAGAAGGAGATTTAACAACAGACGGTGATTTTTTCTTAAAAGGGCAGTTATTATTTGAACATTCATCGGCAATACATGAAGTGTTGAACGGAACTGATTATGATTTGTTAATATGGAACGGAGACACAGATAGAAGTGTAATATTTAGAGTTGGAGCAGTTGGAACAACGCCAGAATTACAAATAGATGATGGTAAAGTTAATTTTTTGGGTAATTTAGATATTACACATGGGTCAGTTTCAACAAGCGAAGTCGTAAAATTTGATAATCCGGACACAGATGGAGAAATAGTAATGTCAATAAATAATACTAACAGACTAGGTATTACATCAGTAGGTGTAGATATATACGGATTTTTAACAGGAACAAGCACAGCAACATTTACAAGCACGGTCACATGTAGTGCTTTAATTGAAACATCAGATAAGAAATTAAAAGATAATATTAAAGAAGTCAATGATAAAGAATGCTACAATGTTGTAAATTACATCAGACCTAAAACTTTTAATCTAATTACTGATGAAGACAAGAGATCTAATATTGGTTTTGTAGCAGATGATTTCAAAGATGCAAAAATGCCGAAAGAATGGGATAATGTTGTATTTAATAATGATGAGAACAATAAACTATTAGCATATAATAAAACAGCAGTCATATTATGGGGTGCAGTCAGAGAATTAATGAAAGAAAAAGATGAGTTATTTGAATTACTTAAATCAATGAAAAAAGAAATGGCGACGATGAAAGGTGAAATAACAAAATTAAAAGGTAAAGGTAGAGGCGAGGGAGAAGGAAAAGGAAAATAATATAAGTTGTAGTATATAATGGGTTCTAAATCTTCAAAACCTGCTGATACTGATTATATGAAGCAGATAAAAGAATTAGATATCAATGAAAAAACCAAGACGGATATTTTATTGTTTAACAGCATAAAAGAGTGCATTAGTCGCATTGAAAAATTAGAGGAAACTAAAAGCGATAAACTGGTGTATAAACTTCCTGCTATAAACTTATGTAGTTATTCATTGATTTAACAAACTTTAATCATAAATTATATGATTAAAATTTTCTAATCAATAACTAATTTTGCATCAAATCGTTTATAAAACATTTCATTCACATAACCTTTCATTAAGTTAATGAACAAAAAACTATATGGTTCTTCTGTTGCTATGTTATAAACTTCCAATAATAATTTCTTTGCTTCCGCGAGGTTTTTAGCATCTGCTACGCTTGATTTCTTAATCAATACTGCACTTAACTCTTCAACCATTGTCTCTATCTCTTTGTAGTTCCTTAACCTGAAAAAGAATAATTGACGACTATTTACACGAATGATAGGACTTAACGCATTAAACTTTTGTGTTGCTGTTATGATATTGATTGCGTTATGTCTTCCTCTAACATACAACTGATTTAACAAAGGTGAGTTTCTTGAAAAAGCTTTACTGTCGGCGAAGTCATCAACAATAATAAGAATAGAAAACAACTTTTTGTGGTCGTTCTTCTTCTGATATTCTATTACTTCATGCTGTCTTTTTATCACCTTGTCTAATTCTTCTGGTATATACTCATCAAACAAACACTTTTCCTTTTCCAAATCAACCTTCAACTCGTCTTGAATGTATTTTTTAACCGGTGTCCAATTACTATCAACTGAGATTGAAGGAGACCAAATATATATCCTTTCAAAGACGCCTCTATAAATATCTAATATCATAGATTGTAGTAATATTCCTTTTCCTGAACCACTCGGGCCTGTTATTATTTGTGAAAAAGGTAGTTTAGGTGCTACTTCGTATTTAGACTGTTTAAAGTCATATTCTTTAACATTTACTGGTTTTACAATTGGTATATCCGACATTATTATTAATACATAGAAAAATTATATCGTTATTAATANGGTGCTACTTCGTATTTAGACTGTTTAAAGTCATATTCTTTAACATTTACTGGTTTTACAATTGGTATATCCGACATTATTATTAATACATAGAAAAATTATATCGTTATTAATATATGGGTGATTATGACGACTATTTCGAAGTTATAGACGAGATAGAGAAGATAGAACAAATAATAACACCTCCTAAATACCGTAGATGTTGTTATAATATCTTAGAGGTGCTGAAAGCAATTGTTAAGCATTTCAAAATTAAATCTAAATAATGTAATTGGACGACAAGAATGAAATAGACGGTGGATTTTCATTAACACCTAGTAGTCTCAGCTGTCTCCCGTGTAGGTGTAGAAAACATTTATATCATAAAGAAACAACGCATACAAAAGATGAAAACAAACAAGTTATAACAATTGTTGAAGACAGGTCATCCTTTTCAATGGGAAAACGAAGGGGAATTACTCCATCAGATGAAATCTTCAAGAATACAAACGACAACATACAATTGGGCGATATATCTATATGCGATACAGGTTTTGGACGAACAGGAAAACAAATTACACCAGAAGAGACAGAAGAGCAATTAGAAGAACTAAGGGAAGATATGAAAGAAGTTAAAAAAGATATTAACGTATTAAAAAATAATTTGAATATGATGGATTGATATTTAAAAGGTTAGTCATTACATACTATGACAGGGCAAATATGCCACCCTTGGAAGACAGAGCGACCCCTGATGCCTTTCGTTGTTTCACATTGGATGGTCTCATTGAAAGGGGAAAGTAAATGATTGAACATTCAATAGCATCTCATAAGCAGGTGCTTAATTAGTTTCGCTAAAGCATTAAGGAATTGGTTTTTATAATAGTTATTATAAAAAATCAATTAGTTATATGGTTGTATATGTAGATAAAATTGTTGTATCGTTTTATGTTAATGATAAATGTTGTTCTGAATGTTATTTAGATGACATAAGATATTGTCCGAGTTGTAAGATATGTAGAAAACAGCAATACTTCAAAAGTAAGAACAAAAACATAGAACACAACAAGTTATGTAGACAATGTTTAGACAGTATGAACAAATACAAAAGAACATATTGTAAAAAATAATCTTTAACTATGTATTCAAACGCACTTTTATAAAAACTTTCAAAAAAGTTTTAATCTAAAACTTTTATATAGTAAGATGAGTGATGTAGATGATGAGGTTAAAGAGACAAAGGCAACAAAGTTTCAGAGGATATTAGATAAGTTAGAACTAATTGAAAAGGCAGTAAATAAGCTTAACGAAGAGAAACCTAAACCGGTTAAAAAANAAAGAGACAAAGGCAACAAAGTTTCAGAGGATATTAGATAAGTTAGAACTAATTGAAAAGGCAGTAAATAAGCTTAACGAAGAGAAACCTAAACCGGTTAAAAAACTAATGGATAAAGATAGTGATATTTATAAGAATAAGAGAAATGTTTATGTTAATAAACTGAATAATAAGGACATTAAGTTTCCAAAGAAAGAGACATTAGAATATTATGAGATTAAGTTTGACGACCAAGAGAGAGCATATTGAATATTGTATTTTACAAAAACCATATTTTACAGAAAACATTTAAAGAAATATTGCGTATAGATAATAGATAATAAATGTTTAGTCATAACGAACAGGAGGAAATAATCAACAAGTTCTTAAATGTAATTGAAATGAAAACCGTTATTAAAGATAAGGTGAGTATGTGTAAAAAGTGTAAGTTTAATCAACAGAATATGAGTTTGTATAATTTAAATATACCTGATAATATTGTTAAAAACATTTGCAAATATAACTATGAAGAATGCGATGTGTGTAAAACTTTACAAGAGTTTAAGGAGAATGTTTATGATTGTAGTATGAAACACTTTGAAAATGTGATTGAAGCAACTGAAAACAAACACAATATAGAAGAATATGAACCAACCAAATTAAACACTCAAATATATTTCTATGTTAAATTAAATCCATTTCCTACATATGAGAAGACATTACGAGTGTTGGAAAAGTTATTGAAAGACGAAGACAAATTTTATAATAATGAATTCTATAATGAGATTAAAGCATTATACGATACTTCATTTAAATTTGATGAAAAAACTAAAAGATTTTACAGCAAACAACGAAACAGAATAATTTATGAATATGACAAGAATGTAGATAAAAAGAATAATACCAAGATTAAATTTGTTAACCATCTTGGAAGAGAAATGAATAAAGTTGAAACTGTAATTTATTGGATTATGAATTACATATACAACAATGAAGCATTAGGCAAATTAAAATACAAATTGTATTTAAATGAAACCAATGTCTGGATTAATAAACGAATAGCGGAAGCACATTTTGAAGATGATTATTCATTTGAAAGATTTATGGATGCCAGATATCCTTATTTATCCTCAGTAGAATACAAGAAACAAAAACCAATAAGAAATGACACAGACTATCTCAATAATATTGATGACTTCTTAACATAATATACTAACAATTAATTTTGTTAATATATTATTCTAAGTAAAGGTCGTTCCCAGTTCAGGGTTATAATCTTTTGGGGATTTTTCTATTAGGGTCTTACCCCACACCTCGTATTAGGATATTGGTTATAGAATGGATTTGGTTAAGTATTGTCTAGGTGCTTTGGGTTTTGGATTGTGTTCTGGATTGTTGTATTGGGTTGGTGGGTTGCTTTGTTTTCGGGATTATTGTGTTGGTTTTGGGAGGTGCTTTGTGTTTTGCGGGATTTAAGGGTTGAAATCTTAGGCGGGTTGAGAAATGGGGTGAAAGTGTAGGGGGGAGTATAGGGCATGAGGTGTGGGGTTAGCCCCTGCTTGCTCCTATAACCCCAAAATAGTAGGGTTCATATACGGAACTGAGCCTTGAGGACAGAAAGAGGAATCACAGTTGAGGGTGTAGACTAGACTTCCTGGGCCGCCGAAACCCTAGGCCCCCCAAAGTTCTTAAATCCCGAGTTCTCGGGTTTAAGGTTTAGGGTGTAGGGTTTAGGGTTCAAGGTTTAGGGGTTTAGGGCTTAGGGCTTAAGGTTTGAACGTTTAGGGTTTACGGTTTCAGCCCATCGCTGTGGACCTCTTTTTAGCCCGGTAAGCCGGTCAGGGAGCCTTGGCAGAGGCCGCTGTTGAAGGCGGAGAGGCCCCAGAAGGGTTTAGGGCGGAGGTTTGTTGTTGGGATTCTAGGGATTTCGGTGGGGTTTTAAGGATTTCTAGGGTTTGGTTTTAGAGTGCTTTGGAGGTTTGCTTTTTGCTTGTGGATCGAAGTTTGGGGCATTGCGGTTCTTATGCATTTGGTGGGCTGTGGTTGGTCTTCATTTCGAAAAAATCAGGACTATGGCTTTGGCCTCTTATGCATTGGAGATACTACAGGGTCTCATGGTTTTTGTTTGGGTTCATGTGTTGGGGATTCGGGTACTTCTACACCCAGCTCTGGGAAAGAACTTTTACCCTGAGCGTGAGGCTGCGTGAGCTCCCTCAACAGTTGACGCCAAAGGAACGTGCATCACACGCCGTGTTCTTGATTCTGGGACCGATCTCTTGGCACCTGAAGATCCAAAGCCCAAACTGGACCTAAACCCTAAACCTTAAACCAGAATGCAAACCCTAAGCTACAGCCGCTCACCCACCCCGGCTTGCTTGTTACGTCTGCGGGATTGAGAGGTTGTGAGGTTTGGGCTCGGCACACCACGGGTCGGGCAGTGCGGTTTTGAGGGTTTAGGGTTACTGCTTCGGCGTTAAGGCTTCTGAGATCCTATCCTGTGAAACCCTAAATCCTAAATTCTAAACCCTACACCTAAACTGAGCCTATCGTGTCTGTGTCCTTCTTCCCTTGTTGTCAGAGGCCACCCTCCTCGATTCGGGGCTCGACGTCGCCGATTCCCCGGCCTGGCGTCGAGAGCTTTGGGTTTGGGGGTGAGGGTTTATATTTCAGCCTGTAGGGTTTAAGGTGGGTTTGAGAGTTTAGGGTTTCGGGTTCTCGAGCATTGTGGGACACGCTTTGTTTGGGATTCGTCGTTGATGCACCCCCGGAGCCCGCCACCGCGATATCTGCGTAAACCCAGCACAGCCCAAAGCGAATCGCCATAAACTCCGCCCACCCCTCCTACCCACAAACTGAGCTTAGGTAGTGGCATCCACCTTTGGTGCCTTGGGCGGCCTGGCTGGGCGCTGAAAGCCGTGTTTTGGGGAGTTGATTTTTGGATTTCCGAGTCGGGGTTTGAGTCGGGCTTCCAGTTACGGCTGTGGGGATGCAGTGCATCAGCTTTCCCATGGCCCACTCTCCAGCACGTTCAGCAAAGTCCCAGCTGACGTTGAGGCCGGAGTCATCGTTCAGGGCATCAAGGACCGAAGCCGCGGCCACCCTGCAAAGTAAGACCTAGGCGCAGGTCTCTTACCTGGATCGTTTTGCCCCGGAACTACGGTAAGTCTCCCGAAGCCCCTCAGAAGTTTTAAGACCTTTGCTGCGAACTTCGATACCATGATCGCCCGAAGCCTGAACCCCAGAACTTGAACCCTACACCCTAAACCCTTCAGTATTAGTATATTGTAACATACCCCAAAACTCTGTCTTAATTATTATGAAGACCCCAGAAATGCCCCACAACCTGATTTTATAAATGTTTCCCGATATCAGCGACTTTTTTGTTGACTCAGGCCGCTCCCTCGATGCCCCAGGCTCTACCTTGTGACTAGGGTTTAGGTTTTGGGTTTTGGGGCCTTTGAGGGTTTTAAGGCTTTGAGGTTAGGGTTTTCTTCTCCTGACTCCGAGGCCCAAGGCCTGGAGACTCGGAGCCCTAAACTCCCAAACGCCCCTCAAGACCAGCAAGGTCTCGGTTTAGGGTTTAGGGTTCAGGGTTTAGGGTTTAGGGATCCTCAACCCCTGGAAAGCTTAAGGACCTTAGAGACCCTGCTACCCGAAATCCTATGACTTGGCTGCACCCGGCACCTCTGCCCTAACTCCTTCGCCGGCCCAAGCTTCTTTCGGCTCGAACAGAGCTGCACCTCTTGATTTTCTCCACGTTTAGGGTTTAAGGGTCTCAGGCCAGTGCTCAGAGCTTCAACTCCCTCGCACAACTTAGACTGGAACTCATCACTCTTTAGTTAGGTTCTGAAGTCTACACCCCAGCTAGATCGCACTGTTGCTGGTCTTCTTTAAAAGGAGATCAAATTCCCTGTGTGCCTTAGTAATTTGGATTCTGAAGCCCATCAGTCCAGCAAGTGTGCCTACGGGGTCTCTGTAGGCAATTTCCGCATGTCAGCGCCGAGATCGATTTGACATCAGGCCGATCTTTACTTATCGTACACTATGGTACATCATCGCATGTTATTGGATGTTACTGAATTTGGCGCAAGCCTCATTAGGGTTTGCGCCCCAAGCTCTAAACCCTAAACGCTAAACCAAAGAGGTTTCGGTTTAGGGTTTCGGGACTTGGTATGGGGGTTAACCTCCACGAGACCACCAGCAGACGCGAGGCCTCCCGCGAGGAGGGGGGGAGCTCCTTCTCCAGTATCCTCCACATCCGAAGTTCGACTTTGGATCCGGATCCTATGCAAACCATGGTATGCTTACATCTTCTATACTCTGCCACAACATACCGGTAATATGCTGTAAGATATTTCGATTCAGGATACGAAAAAGCACCATAACAACCATGATTCGAATCCTTCTCTCCAGAAGCTCCAAAGCCCACACTCATGTACTAAAATACACTATAGCCTGCTGTAATGTGCTGTAATATTATATGCTATAACATACTATGCATCTCCAGAAGCCCGAAAGCCAAGACGCAGGCGGCCATGGCGGACTCAGACCCCAATGTTTTCCTTAGCACGGCTCTCAGATCCCTCTTTCCTCCTTCCGGGATGCACTGCAGTGTGTTTTTTTGTTTTATCGAGTTGAGGTTTAAGGTTTACGTAGGGGGTTTAAATCCGAGGTTCAGGGTTTGGTTTTAGCTTTGGTTCTCGGTGTGCTGGAACCCTAAAAAAATGAAGGAAGATCTTCCACAGCCAGCAGGTGGAAGACCGAAAGGTTGTGTAGCCTTCGGACTTTCTGGATTTCAAATCCCCCAGACCCTTCTTCAATCAATCCCTAAACCTTCAGAATCCCTAAACCCTAAACTCTACAGTAAGCCGGGCTCACTCGCCCTGAACATCCTGAAATCGCAAACCTGAAACCCTCCGGGCGCTCCTTCGGTAGCTGCGCTTCATGCCCACCATAAACCCCAAACCCTAAACCTTAAACCCTGAACCCTAAACCCTAAGCTTTAAACCTTAAACCCTGAACCCTAAACCCTAAACCCTAAACCTTAAACCCTGAACCCTAAACCCTAAACCCTAAACCTTAAACCATGAACCCTAAACCCTAAACCCTAAACCTTAAACCCTGAACCCTAAACCCTAAACCCTAAACCCTAAACCTTAAACCCTGAACCCTAAACCCTAAATTCTAGAATTGAACCAAACGCCCCACACCCGAAACCGTGAGATGCTCGAAGTCTCAGCTTTGCAGGCTCGCGCACCGACACGTCCGGGGAGGTCGGGGGCCTTCTGCAAGCCAGGGAGGAGACGTGGGGGAGTTTCCGAAAATTAGGGGTACCTTATGTGGGGGTCCTTATAAAAAGGATCCTAGTATTTAGGGCACTCGAGTGTAGGGTACCCTCTTTTCGGAAACTCCCATATGTTTTAAGGTTGGTCTAGGGGGTTTAGGGTTTAGGGCTGATATTTCCGTTGCTTCTTGGTACGGAGCTTAGTTGAAGTTACTATAGTGTGGATCATCACTTAGTTAAGTTAAAGCAAAAACAAGAGCCCAGTTAAAGGTTTGAGGTTTAAGGCTTTATGGTCGTTTATGGCTTTAAGGCCTGACGCTTCAAGGTTTAAAAAAGACTGTAGCTTTAGCTGTAAGGTTGGTGGGTCCAGGGTTGCTTCGATTTCGGGTTCAGGACATCGTTAGTTTCGGGGTCTAGCATGCCGGGCTCCAGGGCATGGCTTAGGGGTTGGTGGACCCTAAGCCCCTAACCTGAACCCTTAAATCCTCCCTAATCCCCAAACCCTAAACCCTAACCTTCAACCCGAAACTCCTAAACCCTGACTCCCAACCCCTAAACCCTAACTCCCAAACCCCTAAACCCTAAACTCAAAGCTTTAAACCCTAAACCCTAACCCTTCAACCCTAAACCCTAAACCCTAACCTTAAACCCTCACGAACTATTCTCCGAGTTCGCCCCGGGAGCCGAGGGCTAAACCCTAAACCCACACTAACACTTCAATCCTAAACCCAAAGCCCTAACCCCAAACCCTATAAACCCTACAAGCCCAAAACCCTAAACCCTACACCCAAACCCCAAACACCATAAACCCTAAACCCTAAAACCCAAACCCCTAACCCCAAACCCTAAACCCTAAAACCCAAGCCCCTAACCCCAAACCCTAAACCCTAAAGCCCAAACCCTAAAGATGCCCGAGCCGAGGGCCTGCTGACGAAGCAAAGCGACTCGCTCGCTGCTAGCGAGGAGACCTCCAAGAGGCGGGTCGAAGATTTCGAGTTCCTTTAAAGGGCTCCTTTTTGGGCTTAGGGTTTCTTTAAGGGTTTAGGGCTTAGGGTTTCTTTAAGGGTTTAGGGTTTAGGGTTTCTTTAAGGGTTTAGGGTTTAGGGTTTCTTTAAGGGTTCTACTAGGGTCGAAGCTTTCGGGCTCCTCTAAAGGATTTATGAGGAGTTCCAGAAAGGGTTCTATAAGGGTTTCGGGTTCTTTTAAAGGGCTCCTTTCTTGGTTCAGGGTTTCTTTAAGGGTTTAGGGTTTAAGGTTCTTTTAAGGGTTCTATAAGAGTGGAAGATTTCGGTTTCCTCTAGGGGTTCCTTTAAGGGTTTAGGATTTAGGGTCGCTGTAGGAGGCTCCTTTTTGGGGAAATCTATACAGGGGTCTGTCAGGGATGTAGGGTTCCTTTAGAGGTTCCTTTCAGGGTTGAAGGGCTATTGTTGCCTTCAGAGCGTGCCAAGATGGCCAATGTAATCCTGAACCATGGTCAGTGCAGGATGGGGCAGTGCGCAGCTGTAACTCGTCTTGCAACTGTTTGCT
>BGNK01005366.1:2786-15624 GCA_003297005.1 Symbiodinium sp. clade A Y106
TGTGTGTCTGTGTGTCTGTGTGTCTGTGTGTCTGTGTGTCTGTGTGTCTGTGTGTCTGTGTGTCTGTGTGTCTGTGTGTCTGTGTGTCTGTCTGTCTGTGTGTCTGTGTGTCTGTGTGTGTGTGTCTGTGAGTGTGTCTCTGTGTGTGTGTGTGTGTGTCTGTGTGTGTGTCTGTGTCTGTGTCTGTGTCTGTGTCCGTGTCCGTGTCCGTGTCTGTGTCTGTGTGGGTGTGTGCGTCTGTGCGTCTGTGCGTCTCTGCGTCTCTGCGTCTCTGTGTGTCTGTGTGTCTGTGTGTCTGTGTGTCTGTGTGTCTGTGTGTCTGTGTGTCTGCGTGTCTGCGTGTCTGCGTGTCTGCGTGTCTGCGTGTCTGCGTGTCTGCGTGTCTGCGTGTCTGTGTGTCTGTGTGTCTGTGTTTCTGTGTGTCTGTGTGTCTGTGTGTCTGTGTGTCTGTGTGTCTGTGTGTCTGTGTGTCTGTGTGTCTGTGTGTGTGTGTGTCTGTGTGTCTGTGTGTCTGAGTGTTTGCGTGTCTGGGTGTCTGCGTGTGTGTGGGTGTGTGTGTGTGTGTGTCGGTGTGTGTGTGTGTGTCTGTGTGTGTCTGTCTGTCTGTCTGTGTGTGTGTGTTTGTGCTTGTTTTTGCTGTCGGTGCGGAGAGTTGTTTGCTTTGCTGTTGGTGCCGGGGGCGGGGGAGGTTGTGTTTCTATGTCACATGTTTGCTGTCGGTCGGGCAGGAAGGCTTTGCTGTTGGACGGGGGGCGGGTGGCGGGCGGGGGGGGGGTTGTGCTGCTTTTTTTGCTTTTGCTGTTGCTTTTGCTTGCTGTTTGGACCTGAACGCCCGAACTGGCCGTTCACGTGCTGCTTTGCGGGAGCTTCTGCCACAGAGTACAACGGCAAAAGAGCACTAACAGCAACAAAAACAACATTGTTACATACATAGATACATACATTACATACATGCATGCATACATACATATACATACCTACATACCTACAAACAGACATACATAAATACATACATACATGCATGCATGCATGCATGCATGCATGCATACATACATACGTACTATACATACATACACACATACATACATACATACATACATACATACACACAGCTATAAATACATACGTACATACATACATATATGTATACACACACGAATACATAAACACACATGTACATATATGTGCATACATATACATACACATACATACATATACATACATATACATGCATATACATAGATATACATACATATACATACATATACATACATATACATACATATACATACATATACATACATACACATACATGTACATACATCTACATACATATACATACATATACATACATACACATACATGTGCATACATACACAAACACATACGCGCATATTTCATGCATGCATGCATACATGCGCAAGAACATATGCCGCACAACGTAACATGACTACACAACACAACATAACATAGCATGTCAAAGTATACCATGACACAAAATGGCATAGCATAGCATGATATAGCTGAACACAGCACAATACACCGTAACATAACATAGCACAGCCTGAGAAAACATAACAGCATGATGTAGCAGCATAACGTAAAATGGCAGCATAGCATGACATGACATAACTTTACTGCTTCATAATGAAAACAGCATGACATAACATGGCATCGTAGCGTAACATTACATAAAAAAACCAACATAGCAATGCACAACACAGCATACCTGTATACCTAACTGCCAACCTACCGACCTACCTACCATACCTACCTACCTATGTACGTACATAATCGTACATACGAACAGATGCGAATGTATACACACTGTGAATCCTCTAATTTGGGGGGGTGGGGGTTAATGCGTGGTTCCTACAACATCCTATAGACCTAGTGCGGTTTTCTATGTGGTACACAGCGAAGCAGATGGATCGATGGCCCAGCCCAGCTAAGCCTAGCCACTGCACTGCGGGGAGGGGGGAGGGAGGGAGGGGAGGAGCGGTGAGAAGGGACGAAGAGACAGGTAGACAAAAGCATGAGAGTACAGGCCGGCAGCTGCAAGACGGGCTGGTAGATAGAGGATCACTACATGATCATATCCGGAGAAAGAGAGGTGGACAAATATCAGTGTACAGATGCACAGGTTTAAAAAGGTGTTGAGGACACGATGCTAGACTTGCGGGGCCTGAGAAAAAGTGCTGTAGTGTTCATGTTGAGTGATTTCGGCCCGCAGACGCGAGCCCGAAAGCCCCGGACGACAGCCTGAAGCCGTCCTACACCAACGTCATCCAACTCCAAGACGAACGGCAGTCTGAGTCTAAGCTTGAAGATCCTCAACCTCAGCCCAGAACACCGAAATCCACGCCCATCTCGCTATAGCCTGAACAACTAATTGTGACCCTCGAGCTCCATCCCTCAAGTCCAAGGGCCTTGAAGCCTTCATGCCTCGATGCCTCGGAAGCTGCAAAAACCTGCATGATCAGATCCAGGTCGCGATTCGGCCTCCTCCGGGCTGGTGCCGGCGAAGCACCTGCTGCTTCCGGTGGCATTCCAGGAGTTCCGACCCGTGACGGGCAGGGTTTGTCTAATGGTTTTACTGCAGTGAAGGTCTCACAAAAAATTCGGTGCAGGTTTAGACTCCTGGGTGTACGTTTAAGGGTTTAAAGGCGTCGGGTTTATCGCTCTCTGGCAAACAAACCGCGGATCCAAGGATCAGAGTCTCGGCTCATGGCAAGTGTCTATGGCATATGGACTACCCAGTTTTTGTGCTTCGGGTTCGGATGCAGAATCTGCAGGTCCAACATGAGACTCTGCAGAGAAACCTGCACCTTGAAAGGGTGAACTGCTGCTGGAAGGATGGGCAGCACCGGCAAACATGTTGGCACCACTTGTCTTCCGCTTCTCTTCCCTAACTTCCGGCCTACGACGGCCAGCAGGCCCCGTTTCTGGAACGGCACACCTGACAGGCGAAAAACAACTCCCAGCCCGCGAGGCCTAAACCCTCAGTGCTCATTTCGCAGCATTGCGGCCTCTCAGGCATCTTGAACCCTATACACCCGAAAAGATCCGAATAGCCTCGTTGCATACCTTGAGGAATGTCACAGGTTGGGATGCTTTGTCTCTTTGCCCATTGCCGCGCTTCAGCGGGTCTCTAGGGATCCCCAAAACATCACGCGCACATGCACGAACCGTTATCCTGTACCCGATGACAGACTGCATAAACTCAGGCAAATCACGTGTGCCACAGGAATGCCAGTTGGCCGTCGGCAAAGCTGAAACCGGGTAGGTCACCTTTGCACCGAGCTCAGGGTTCTAGTTCCGTGATCGACCGCCACAGGGATTTCGCGCTTAGGGCTACTTCTCCGAGTTAGTGTCAGGAATGCGTTTAGGGCACGACCAGCGACTTTTCGGATCAAGTCACGGATGTGCCAGAAACTTCACAAAGGCTGGCACTGTTTCCTTCTAACGTGTCCCACCTTGGGGGAGACTGCTGGTGCACATTGCATCCGAACGCCCATCCGCAGTCCAGGCAATTCGGCCAAATCTGAACCGCAAAGCCCTTGTACTGCTGCTTTAGGTCTGTAGCGACCGCACAGCCAAGGCAGTCAACGTGGCATTTGCGTCCCTTGAAGAAGCTGCAAGCAATGGTCGCGCGACAACCATACCCTTTCATAAGAAGGCGAAGGTGAATCCTGATTGATAGTGATGGGAAGGAAGACGGTGATGTAAACGATGAAGATGATGGTGATGAGGAGGAGGAGGAAGAGGAGGAGGAGGAGGGAGTATCATTATGATTCTGCGGAGGAGGAAGAGGAGGGGAGGAGGAGGAGGAGTTGGAGAAGGATTGTGCTGATGATGGTGATGATGTTGTTGATGATGATGATGATCAAGACGATGCTGACGATGATGATGGTGCTGCTGATGACGACGATTACAGTCCTGATGATGATGACAATCAGAATTGTGATGGTGTTGAGAGTGGTGGTCATGGTGATGAGGATGATGGTGGTGGCGGCGAAGATAATGAAACAAAAAAGACTATGACGACATATGACGACAAGTCGCCAATGAGGTGTAGGAGACTGACGGGAAGCAGGAGGAGCAAAGGAGGAGAAAGCAGGGGAGGATTGGGTGATTCGTGCTGGACACATTGGTGATACTGTTGGTGCTAGTGGCATTCTCTCGCTCTCAAAGATCCAATTGGTTACTACAGAGTGCAGGCTCCATGGCCCGTTGCTTGGAGGGTGAATTGTGGGTAGCGGCTTTAGGATGCAACGAGAAAGCTGCGGCTGCTGCCTGCGACCGAGCGACAGGCTCGCATATCGACACCACCGGTCCCTCAACCGCCTCCAGAACGAAGGGGTGTTTGGCTCCATAGCTTCATGTTAATGCACTTTGCCTCAGCGGCGCTAGTGGTCCCGTTCACTCAATGCAGCAGACCGAACACCGGTTTGAGCAGAATTCATACTGGCAGTCAATCTTACAAATGCGAGGGTTGCCCTAGCTTATATGTGACGCAAGGCTGCCCGTCCCCCAAACCCACCTCCACTCCTCCCTGCGCTCCATGGTATCCCCCCCGGTCTGTCAAGTGGGTGGTCTTCTGGTCCGGCCTTGTGGCCACGCATGCCCCCCCACCCTTGTCGCCTCCCCACCGCCCCCTGCGGGGTGGGCTCTGGCTTTTCCTTCTATTTGCTATTCTGCTATTCATCTCCTGCACTTCTCTTAAATTTCCAGTTTCTGTTTGTCTCCTATAAAACCGACAGGAACTAGAAAATCCTTCGAATTTGAGCGATTGGTCGGTATGCGTTACCTTGTTTCTTAGGTTTTGTTCGCGGTATTGACAGGTTGTCTAAGGGTCTTCTATGGTCTTTATATGGTTTTCTTGTGCTCCATGTGATCTGTTTCCTATCATTGAAATTAAAGATTCCTATGTTACCTCGCCTAGGGTTTGTCCTATCTCTTGGTTCTGGGATTTGATTAGAATCAGCACGCGATATGGACATGACACTACGACCAGGACGACCACGACCATAACGACCACGAGGAATCATTCGGAGACCCAAACTCGTTGCCTCATTGATGGTAAAAGCCCCCGAGAGCACTTTTTAAGTAGATGCGTCCGTAAGTTGAGGGCAATCGATTTCCTTGTAAAACGACAAGAGTAAAAAAGAACGATAACGAAGATGTAGTACATCCTACAGTCCCAAAGTCATCCAAAGTCCTGAAAACGATAAGGACAACGATAACCGAATTAAGGGTCAAGCACATGGGTGGGGGGTTTAGCTCCAGTACTACAATGCTTCGTCACCCTGTCCAGGTCAAATCTTTCTCCTCATGTACAGCCGAGATTCAGAGGCATGAGCGGGTGAGATTCAGGCATTTCGAAGCAAGCATGAGGCCAATGTATTGGCAATGAATCGCACGTCCCTGGCAGACGGGGCCACAGCTGGGATGCATCAATAATCGTCCCAAACAGAATTGGAAGCCGCATGCGCGGACAATAACCCATTCCTTTTCATACTGAACGTAAGAACATGTACGAACATAAGAACCGCGCACTGCCACGCTGGAGTCCACATTATGGAGCACTGAGCCAAGCTGAGACTGCGATCCCTTCCTTCGGAAGCTCCTAGGTCCTAGGAAAATATGCACTGCCCCGAACTGAGATCTCCAAACCCTAGAAGCCCTCTTTCCATTCTTGAGTTTGTGCCTGGAAGATCGGGGCATGAACGGCAGCTGGCCTTGCCTGCACTTCGTTGTTGAGACACTGTGGCCGTGGGGTTTTGGGGTTTGGCGGGTTGCACTGCCGCTGTGTTGAAATTTTTGTGGACAACTGTAGTTTTGACGGTGTTTTGGCATCGTTGGGGCGGAGGGTTTGTGCGTGGTAAGAGAGAGAACGGGGTGTTCAGGGCGTGTTAAGCCCAAGCCGGTTCCCTTGCGCCTCCGCATCGTCGCCGCCAGCACCAGGCCTCCGACCCCCCCTTACTGGCAAAGTGGGTACCTCTGGGTACTTGGGCCCCGATGTGTGTCTCGCTATCACCCCCACAACCTCACAGCTGGTCATCGGGCCCACTTTGACAGTTAGATGGGAACCCAGACATAGCGGGTGGGCAGTTTCTCAAGTTTATACGTCTTTTGGCTTTTGTGGCTTCCGGAGGCTATCGTCAGGGATCCTGCTACGATGACATGAACTTTTGAAGTATGATATAAAGTTGAACTAGAGCAAGCTCAGAGATCATAGTTGCATGCAGTTCACTGTACTCAATGAAAGACTATTGTGTCACAACTGTGGCTTTCGTCAGTGTCAATCAACCAACGATCACGATGCTTCCTGGGAGCGATTACACACATGAGTATATTGGCGCAGCATGCACTTGGCAAGCAGGCATGCAACTCTCCTGCGGGTGCAGTTCTGGGGGTTACGTTGTGACGCTTTCTTTCCGGGTTTCGTGTTATAATGTACTGGGGAAAACGTTTATTGGTAAGGATTTTGGCGAGACCTTGTTCTGATGTTTCGTGTGTAGTGATGACGCTCATAATCACTACGTCGTGTGCTGCCCTGAGTCTTGCTTCTACTGCTGCTGCGATTGCTACTAGGATGGTGTTTGCTATGCGTGTGGTTGATGTGTTGCGGATTCTGCAATACTACTGCTGCTGTTGTGTGCTGCCCCGAGTCGTGATAATTACTGCTGCTGCGACTGCCATTACGATGGTGTGTGTGTGTGTGCGTGTGGGTGCGTGTGGGTGCGTGCGGGTGCGTGCGGGTGCGTGCGGGTGCGTGCGTGCGTGCGTGCGTGCGTGCGTGCGTGCGTGCGTGCGTGTGTGTTAGTTATGTGCGTGGTTGATGTTTTGCGAAATCTCGATTTGTCTGCGACGGGGTAGGATGGGATATGGCCGGTGCATACAAGGAAGCCTCGCCCAGGTCGCAGCTGTTCGTTTGTTCAGATAGCGCAGATGCTTGTGGTTGTGACCGGATGCGTCCTCCTCCTGCTGTCGCTTCGTTCGTCAACGGTCCATTTGTCCTTTTGTGGGTTAGTTTAGGATTGCAGGGTAGTGCTACTGGGATTTTCCTTCAGCTGAACTGCTGTGCAGTTTTGGGTGGGGTTCAGACTTGAAGGTCTTTCTCGTGTGCTCCAGATGTGTGCATTGTGAAACAGACTGTCATTAAACCCCCACTCCAAAGAGCAAGCAAAGCACATCACCGAACAGACTAGAGACGTGAAAACACAAAGTGCCAGATAGCAACAGACATGGTTTCATGATGTGAGAAATATACCACACAGGCCACGTTTTGAGCTTAGGACGAAGTCGGAAGGATTCATGTACGACCAAAAACGACATCGGTGTTGGCGCAACAATCAAAGAGAGCGGAAATCAGACATAACCCTCGGCTACGCAGAGCGGAACATATGCAACAAGGCGAAACCTCGTCTGGACGGTGTTTTCGAACTGAGCGAGCGGCAAAGGTGAGCAAGAGGGGCATGCAAAGGCACGTAAACAACAGCAGACACCGCCTCCAGAACTGAACCCATTAGGAAAAACTAGGTAGGGCGCACGTTCGTGTACAATGCGTATTCGCCAATGCAACGTCATTCGTGGACCATGCATGACTTGGCGACCGGACAAGCAACAGCCGAATCTCTCGAGAGCGTGGCGCCTGTTGCATTTCGTGTGTTTCGCCACAACGGGAGCATCGTTTTGAAAGAGCCGTCCACAAAATCTTGCAACATACTTTGCAAACAGGGCAGGATTTGAGTTAGGGATTGGGGTACCCAGGATTCGGATGAAATCCAGGCCTACGAGCCCAGTCCATGGCTGGACATGCTGGACCGGATGAGAGCTAATTGCTGGATCTCCGCCCGGGAGTGGGCAAAAAGACGAAACAGCAGCAAGTCTACTGGGCATGAATGCCGCAACAAGCAAAGGCTCATAACCGGTTCCCCGATTCCGGCAAACACCCTTTCCTTCGAAGCCTTCCGAAGTTGCAATAACGTAGGTTTCTACCCTGGGGAAGTACGTACTGAAAAGGAACCGCGTCTGAAACGGAAAGCCCTGGCCTGAAAGAACGACCCCGAAAGGAAAAATTCGGGAAGAACCGCTCCGAAGAGCCTGGAACCTGAGAGGAAAGCCTTGCCCTGTGTCCAGTGTGGCTGCAGCGGCAAATTCCCATCCAGCTTTATCGCATCAGTGCACGTCGTAGCTTGACATTCTCGCTTCCGAAGGCTTTCCACGTTTGCATGGCGGTGGGATCCCAGCAGGTCCCAGCAACCCCGCAAGGTTCGGAGATGAGGGCGGCCTGCCGCCACGTATGAGTTCAGTGGCCCGTGGTGATTCTGTGGTTGCAAAAAACCTCTGCACGCCCTAGCTTGGCACCCTCATGTCTGCTGGCCAGCGTCCCTCTCACGCCGCGGGAACGCTCCCATGCCGCAAGCCCTAAACCCTAAACTTATGACATCCGTACACAGGCGAGGCTTGTAATCCAGAGCTACTTATTGTTACGAGTTGAATACGATACCAAGTACGACTGCAAAGTACATGCGCAGGTTCCGATACGAATTGATGGTACAATTCCAAGTCCGATTCCCGATACGATCGCACTTGGAATCGTACTTGGAATTGTACTTCGAGATCGTACCTGAAATCGTACATGAAAATGACTAGAAAAGTACGATACCAGGTACGATCGTACCTGAAATCGTTTTTGGAATCGTACTTCGAGATCGTACGTGGAATCGTACATGGAATCATGCTTGGAATCGTACTTTCAATCGTACTTCGAGATCGTACCTGGAATCGTACATGGAATCGTACTTCAACACTACAAAAGTACGATTCCAGGTACGATCGTGCCCGGAAGTCACAATTGAACTTCTAGCTCGTGCATGAGAATGTACATTAAGTCGTACATGACCATGTAGCTCTCGTACATGCACTTGTCCTCGTACCTCAGAATCGTATCCAGGACCGGGCAAATCATTTCGGAGGATACAAGGGTTCCTTTCCGGCATGTCATAACCCTCAACCCTAAACCTGCCGATGTCCGCTACACCACTCCATCATACAGGGTTTTTGTTGAAAAAATGAATGTGGCAGTTCAGATGTGCAACTGGTGCCCATGGTGGTGCACAGGAGCCGTGGTACCAATGGTTCCACAGGCAGCAGATCTGTGGCACGTTGCATGAGGAGCTGGCTGACAATCCTGGAACCCCTGATGCTCACCAGCCGCCAACCCTTACGCACCGTCATTCCCCATGAGCACCGCTAAGCAGAAACTTGCTTGGTCCTTCCCATCATGCATGGGAGGCTGAAACAAGTCTTCGATTGTCACATATTGTGAGCAATGACAGTCATCCACAGCACCGATGCTGTCGACATCAACATCTTGATACTCGAAATCAGATTGATAGCAGCAGAATGGGGCTTGGGATTTCAGCTCGACCTCTTCGGCGAGTGAGTCTTTTGGGTGCATGCTTTTCGCCGGGCGCCTTTGCTCTTGCAGCTCGCCGTGCGGTGCCTGCAACTGGAGTATATGCTCTGTGCCGTGCCTTTGGCTATGATTACGGTCTGCTTCCAGCCGTCAATTCAACCCAACACAAAACCTGCAAGAGAACTAGGCAACACTCCGAGCAAGAGCAACACGATTTGGGACAAAGGCTGCGCCCGCTCCTTCTCATTCCTTTGGAGCTGCTGTCGGCCGTTCTGCAAAAGCTTGGCCCACCTTTGCAGGTGGTGAGCGCACATGACTCCTGGAACAACTGTTTACTGGAGCCACAGTGAGACCGTGAGACCTGGCCGCGTCGCGACTCAGCGGCTCAGTGCCACACCGGGCTGCAAAACCAGAAGCTGCAGTCAGTCGCAAGTCTTTTTTCCACGAGATTTTGTGCAGACAGTTTAGGATTTGGATGTCACGGTGTTGGGAGTGGGAGCATCAGTGAACAGCTCACTACTCTTTCAGAAATCGTGGGTCGTGATGCCTACTGATCTCAGATGCGGACCAGGACAAGGGAGATAGATCCATGGCGGCCACGAGGTCAATGTCGTCACTCCTTGCCGCAGCAGGCATGTAACAACAAAAACTGACAATTTCTGTAGCAGGCCGTCATTCTCAACCTCCTATTACAAACCGGTTCTAGGGCATGCGCAATTCAGCAACTCCCCCGGTCAGCATCCTTGAACGGAGCTAGCAGACGACCACCAGGAAAACTGTCAACAACGACATCACCAGCACCACCACCACAACCACCACCACCACCAACAACAACAACAACAACAACAACAATACCAGCAGCAGCAGCAGCAGCCGCCGCCGCAGCAGCAGCAGCAACAGCAACAACAACACCACGAACAACAACAAGAACAACAAGAACAACAACAAGAACAACAACAAGAACAACAACAACAACAACAACAGCAACAGCAACAGCAACAGCAACAGCAACAACAACCACAACGACAGCAGCAACAACAACAACAACACCAACAACACCAACACCAGCAACAACAGCAACAACAGCAGCAACAGCAGCAACAGCAACAACAGCAACAACAGCAGCAACAGCAACAACAGCAACAACAACAACAACTACGGCAACGGCAACGGCAACAGCAGCAGCAGCAGCAAGCGACCACCAGGCTTACTGTCACGAGCCGCACTGTTGGCACTGCATGCTGCTCGCCATCCGGTGACATAGACATATTCGACAAGGGTCGCCGTCCCGAGGCGTGGTGCATGTGCATTAGGTAACAGAAAGGTGAGGAGGCTTAACTTCGAAGACCGGTTTAATCTCGCAGTCCGGACTGAGCAACAAAACCATGAAACCGATCGGACTTCGACTGATGCCATCCAGGGAACCTAAACCTGATCACAAAGCCTCGGACGACAAGGCACCCTAAACCCAGACCCTGTCACGTCCTCCGCGACTGCGACGGGGAGCTGGACTTGGTTCGCCTGGTCGTGGCCGTGGGCCTCTGCGGGCAAAAAGGAGGCTGAGGTCACTTCGATCGGAAGACCATTTTTCTTGGAGAGAGTTGGCCCAGGCTTCCCCCCCTTGGAGCACCCTCAAGGTCAAGCCTTGAGCCGGGTGATTTAAAGGTCAGGCATTCAAGCCCCGTTTCTGTCAAGACGCGAGTCTCCCATGCCGCTTAGGCAGAAGGAGGCAAGCTTGCCAGGCTTTCCCCGACCTCGGCCAGAGGTCTACCTTTGAACTTATCTAGAAGTTCACTTATGTCAGGAGCTCGGATGCAGCACGCACATGGGCTGGGGTGCGAACTGGAAAGCAATCACACACACACACATAGACTCAGAAACTCAGACACTTAGACGCTCAGACCCGCAACCCTAAACAACAAACCCCGAAACCCCAACCCGGGTGCCTGAACGCAAAATGCTAAACCCTAAAACCTGAACCATGAGACCCCGAAATCTGTCGACCTTCACATGTCTAAGTGTAGGCTGCTTTATTGGCTTCAGTAGCGCACCTTTCCGTGCTACAGGATTACAGCTCAAGGTTGACCCAAACACCACAACAGCAAAGTATCCACAAACCACGAAGTCACGAAGCCCTACAAAAAGCCGGTGAGGCCCCGACCACGGAGCTCAGGAGGCACCTCGGAAGCTCTCGTCGGCCGTTGAGGTGCTGTGACGCTGTGCCGCTGACGCCAATGTCCAAGCCCCCATGTGCCCGTAGGAAAAGTCAAGAAAGGACAAGCTCGCGCCTCGCGCGCTTCGCGCGCCTCGGCCTTGGACTCCGCTCGTTTCCGCAGGGCCTCGAACTGATCAAAACGAATCGGAGAAGGCTTCTACCTCTAGTTTGCCAGCTTGCTTGGAGCATATAGATTGTCATTTTGCCCTGGTGGCTTGGACGATCATTCAAGGCCGTGCACAAGTTGTGCATGCTCGAAGTCCTGGAAACCCGCAGAATAAAGTCTTGAGACCAACAGCTGGAGCTCTCAAGCCCAAGGCCCAAGGGTAAATTCTCAACCTCCGACCTCCTGATGGAGCTCGCAAAGCAAAGCCTCATGTCTCAAGCAGCCTCAACACTAGACCGTAGACATTTCCAAACCCTGGAACCTGAAACCGTCTGAAGCATGGCTGTAGCGCCCCAGTCCACAGATCCTGTAAATGCACATATAAAAGTGTCGAGAAGTTCTTGCCACACACAGCCTCAGCGAGATGCAGCCACTGACGCAGCTCAGCGAAGCGCGGCGCCGTGAAGCGAATCTCCGAGAGATTAGGGACTCGTGTCTTGGGCGAGGGATTGGCCTCGGAGTTAGTTTTCGGATGCAAACTTCCCAACGCACCATGTGCAACAGGACCAGTCTGCTCGAACTCGCGGGAGGAAGAAGTCCAGTTGCCGTGCCTCGGGCGAATCGAGCTGTCGACTGTACTGCGGAACTTGCGGTAAGTGAGCCTTCCAAGCAGTCAGCGCCATCATGGTCGTCATCACCAACATCATCTATGGCAGCATCATCCCTCTTCTATTCCTCCTTCGCCTCAATGTCATGTGCATCATCATCTTGTCGAAACAAGCATGGCCACCGTCACAACTACGTCCCTATCCTTGTGAAACCCAACGTCCCCAGAATCCTGGATTCCAACATGTCAGAAAAGCACACAAACAAAAACAGCACACAGAATAAGCAGTTGGCCTGAAGGGGCACGCCAAGAACTGAAGCACATGTCGTCTGCATGCCCGCACGTGAGAGGATTCTTTGAAAGACGTTGCTTGTGCATCTCTGTTGTTCTTCTGTATGTTGCCGGTGCCACCACCGCGACCACAACAACAACAAGGCAGCGCCGGTTTCTGCGACCCGTGCACCCCCCCCCTCCCCACCCCAC
>BGNK01005366.1:15764-39517 GCA_003297005.1 Symbiodinium sp. clade A Y106
CCCATTGAGCCCCTGAATTTCGCCTCACCCCTGCCCACTGACCCCATGATCCCATGCACCCCCACGCACGTCAATACAACTAATTATTTCGATTATTTCTCGAACAATACTAATATTGTTATTGTTACTATTATTATTGGTATTCGTCTTAGTGTTAGTATTAGTATAAGTGTTAGTATTAATAGTAAAAGTATAAGTATTATATTAGTATGAGTATTAGTATAAGTTAGTATGAGTATTAGTATAAGTTATAAGTTATAAGTACTAGCATTCGTGGTGTAGTGGTAGTAGTAGTAGTACTACTACTACTACTACTACTACTACTGCTACTACTACTACTACAACTATTACTATTACTATTACCATTACGATTACAATTACGATTACTATTACTATTACTATTTTACTTTTACTACTACTACTAGTACTAGTACTAGTACTAGTACTAGTACTAGTACTAGTACTAGTACTAGTACTAGTACTAGTACTAGTACTAGTACTAGTACTAGTACTACTACTGCTACTACCGCTACTACTACTACTACTACTGCTACTGCTACTGCTACTGCTACTGCTACTGCTACAACTACTACTAGTACCACTACGACTACGATGACTACCTCTATGATTATTATGATTAGTATTATTGTTATTTCTGTAATTATAATTTTTACTAGTACTACTACTAATACTAATATTATGGTTATTTTTGATTGTTTATTACTATTGCTATTATCATTATCATGAGGAGTAGTATTAGTATTACTATTATTACTACTATTTTTATTACTAGTATTATTGTTGAAATATTGTTCTTATTTATTTTTCTTTTCTGTTACTATGGCTACTATTATTGCTTTTTTTTTAGGGGAGGGTGGGGGACGAAGATTGGCGCCTTGGTGGCGGCTGCCTCCTCTTGGGCCTTGNCTTCAAGTGGCCTCAAAGCACTCCTGCGACATCGTCTCCGGTAGGTGGGCGATCCAAAGCAATCATTCCTTACACAAAACTCAAACAGCTACCAAGAGCAACAAGAACAAGAACAAGAGCAAGAGCAGCAACAACGGCAACAACCACCACCAAAACCACCGCAACCTGACACCCTAAACACGCCGAGGCCACCGCGTCTACTACTCCAGTTGGTACTACGACTTACGACCCCTACACACCCGTCCTCTGTGATTCTGGTTTTTTTTACGTAGTTTGCGCCGCATTCCGTGATGGAGGAGACCACGTTCGAATCATGTGTGTCAAGCGTTCCTTCTTCTAACCACTGCCAAATTGGAAACTGCCCAATGCTGCACGTCGAGCCTAATTCGAATATGTAACACAGTTCGCATGATTGGATCCAACCAAATCTGTGGGCGTACCTGGAAGCCATCCACTGAGCAGTGCAGCCAGTGAATGGGAGGCCGGAGCTGTTGCCTCCTCACACACAGTCCAGGAGTCAGGTTCTTCCCAATTCTTGGCAGGCCCTTACTCCCAAACTCCGATCACTGCCTGTCCACAAACCTAAACCCCTTACGTGTTGTGTAGTCTGGAGAGTTCCCAAGAGCATCCCATGCCACCAAGACTGTCCCGAAAGCAGCTTGCCAACTTGGAGCTCTGCACTTCGCCCTCCACGTGTCTGAACGTTTCTTGCCACGATAAACGTCTTGACAGCTGCACGATACAGCCCCGCCAAGGCGGGCCCCACTATCCCTGTTCGTCCCAAACAGCTCACCGCCGAAATCCCGAAAACCTTTCCTGGCTAGCGCGTTTTGCTTTCACCGCGCTGAAATGCGGCCACGACCCTCCTCAAGGCCCAGGACTTCCCAGACCCTGGGCCCTCTAGGCCCTAGGCTCGGTGCAGGGGGAGGGGACCTTAAAGCGCTCTTGAAGGATCTAGCGACTTTGACCCTGGGGCACAGATATTCCCATGCGCAGCCCCAACTCCCGAGAGGCCTGCAGTTGGCCAAGCGCAGCATCGACCTGCAAAAGGATCCAAGACCCAAAATCCCAAAAACAAGGGCCAAGAGCTCAAAGCCACAACCCCCAACACCAAGCCCAGAGCATCCTGAGCTTTGATCCTTAAGTCTTCAGTCCAACCCTAGTTCAGTGCAGCGCCTACGGTTGCTTGGCGGAACTCTGGGCAGCCGATCCCCGAGGGTGAAAAAATATAAGGAACAACACCACACAGTTTCGCGCCTCGTCCGCATGCGCGGCAACGTCCACGAAGGCCAAAGTAGAAACCTATCGTTCCGGGCTTCAGGCGACAGACGCAGATAGCACTGGGCTATGGGTCTGAATCGCAGGAATCCGTGTCGGAAATAGCATTAATTAAATAGAGGACGCAAACTCTTCACTTCCGCAGCCATGCAACCTCTTTACTGGTGTCAGCATTGCTTCTGCGCAGGTTCTCCCGGATGCGAGGACGCAGGCTACAGACACAAAGCAGGTTTCCAAGAAATCAAGAAATAGCCCTCTCAAAATCCTCGAGTTGAGCTCTCTACGAGTACAACCACTCTATCTGCAGGCAATCACACTCTTGTCTTAATATGCACGCAGCTGCTACGAAAGAATGTCGATGTGATCATACGTACTCAGACCTACTGTGATGGCCGCACCATGCCGCACCTGTGAGCAGCAGGCTTCTGCACGTTAATAGTGAGCGCTCGACATTGCATGGCATTGGTTCTCTGAATGCGTAACGGTCTTCTCAATCATGCAAAAGATGTTATGTCAGATCCATAACGACGACTGTTCCCCTGTCATAAATAAGAGGAGCTAACGAAGACTTAGTATACTGCCCTGGGATGGAGACCGCAAAATATGTGAACAAAGGAGTAGTTTACACACGCTGATCAGGTTTGGATAGATGGGAACTTGGTGAGAACCACCGTGAAGATATGCAGCACCGACACCCAAGCAAGGATGCCCATCGTCTATGACACTGACTATGGTAGAGAGACCAATAAGAAAACTAACCCTGTTTGCACGAACGACCAGGACCATGGAAGTCCGATGTGCAGAATCGCAAGTTCGCCAAGTCGTAGCTCGATGTCTCGGTCAATGCGCCGGTGGGGGCTCCCGTCGGTCCATTTGTTGCTATGCTGTTGGTATGCGGTGGTTAGGGTCACTGTCGGTGTTCTTCGGTCTGCGAGGCCGGGTGCTAGCCGGTCCCGGCATCATTCGAGCGTAAGTTGAGCCAAGAGACTTGACAAGCGGAGGTGATTCTTTGTCCTAGGTGCGGCGGCCCGGTTTTTCCCTCGGTGTGGCGCGGTCCCTTGTCTCCTTAGGATGGCCAAGGCATCTTTTGGTGTTGGGGGTGGCCGGACCTTTCTGCTTGTTTCGTTTTGGCCCCTTCCATTGAGTGCAAACATTTGTGCCGCCTTCATCTTGTTCTTGTGTGTCTTCCATTCTGCTGTTTGGTTTTAGGCCTTTCCAACTCCGCCTTGTTTTGTGCTTCTCGATCTGCTGCGCAGCGTGCCTCCGCAAGGTGAATGTGTCTTGCCAGCTTGCCGCATGTTTGTCCTAGGTCCTAGGTGTTTGTTGCCTTTTTGCCCAATAGTGACTCAACTTGAAGCAGGTTCCTGGAAAATACAAAGTCTAGGTTTGTGAACAAGCGGATGCAAATCAAGAAACACGAAGCAAACAGGAGGTGCAGGTCCAACACCAATAAGTAGAACGCAAAAATAGAAAGAAGACGAGGCAGGCGGCACACGGAAACACTGAAAGGAAAGAGCACAGACGAAGCAAGCAGAAGCACGATTCTAAGCAGACAGCAAGTGGCAACAAACCCAGGCCCAGCCACAAAAAAAAGGGCTCTCCAGAAAAACAAGCCGAAAGCCGCAAACCCCGAGACACACTGCATCTCCGCGGGACCCCGGGGAAAAACAGAACCAAGGACGGGTTCCCCGCCACATCTAGGGCCGCGGGGGGTCAAAATCCGACCGCCAGACCACCTGCCCAGAACATCCAACAGAACAGGAACACAAAGACAAGACCTCGCCACACGTAGGAAAAAATACCCGCCCGTTCCCACGGCCCACTTGACAGCAAGACGAAAAGCACATAACTTATATACGTGTGACTGTTTGCCTAACCAAGTTTCAGCCCAACACCGGCCAGAACTAGGGGCCGAAATCACCCTCAGCCCTCGCTACCGGACCTGGACACACAATTGATCACGAGCGGAACACGGCATGCGCAGAAATGGCACTGACAGACACAGCTTGGACGCTAAGAAGTGAAACTTCCCGGACACGACAAAAACCCGATGAGCAAGCACTATAATCAATGTGAGACTGATGGCTGCCAGGAAAAAATGTTAAAGAAAGACTAGGAGCATCAGGAACATGAACGTCTAGGCAAAGATACCCTGAGCACATGACGCATCACTGTTGACTCTTCCATTTGCCAGGAGATGTTGGCTGTGATGTCCAATCTCCTGTTTCTGCCCAGGAGCATCGCGACAGGTGCGGAGTACGTGCAGCGCCTTGTTGTGGAGCAGCCCCACAAGACTTAAGCTTGCGATTTTGGGATTCTGCAGATTCCGATCTTAATCTGGGCATGTGGGACTTTACTAGATCGGTTTTGGGATGGAGGACCTGGTGTGGTTCTTTCGGACCCGACACGAACATGCAGAGTCGTGGAGGCCGGCCGGCTTCCGGCTCTCTCCTTCTCAAACGACAAGCTGAGGATTGACACCTTCTGCGGCAATCAGGTGATTGCCGTTTTCTCCCAAACGCCCTAGGACCCAACAGCATGCAACGAACGGCCTTTGAATCGCTCGCCATTGCAGTGCAAGGCACATTGCGGCTCACCCTGCAACTTGCGCCAGTTTCTTTATTTAAACTTCGATCCGCCACGACCAGCACCGCCTAGAAACCATCAATATTTCAACCGTTACGGTCATCAAGTTCGCAATTGACATCAGTAAAAAGGAGCAGGCTCAATATCACTATTCTAGTCCAGGTCCTGGTCATGACCAATGTCATGATGCTCAGCGGCTCACTGTCTTCATCGCATTACCAACATCATGGATATCATGGTCAGCATCATCGTGATTTTAAGCTTGAGAAGCCATCTCACCATCAACAATCACTCTCCACACTGACATGCTCTGTCCCAATCCCATGGAGCCCTCGAAACCACTTCAGCGGAGAAATACGAGCCCAAGCAGCGAAAACAACGTGGCTTCTTGAGGAGTCCGGGCTTTGCGGGCCAGCCTTCAGGGTCGCTTTCGCTTCGTCGGTCCTTTTCATCCTACGGGTGTCCTTGCTGACCTCCTGCGAGCCTTCTTTGCCCTCTTTGCCTTTGTTGCAAATCACACTGTGAACATGGGGTTTAGAGTTTAGCTCTACGCTTTGATGCGATAAGTTTGCAGAAGATTGATCTATGTCTGCAGACGGCAAGGAGAGACAGGTTCCGGATATGCTACTGACGGCACATGGCATAACATTTTGCTGGTCAGCAATGTCATCACCTATGTCAAAAAGTCGGAAGACGCAATGCTGCAAATGCTGCCGTTTCTAGCAACACTACCAAGGCTGACCTCAAGCTTCCGCTGCACATCGCCGTGGCAGAGCAGCTTGAAAGCGACCGTTTCCTTCGGTGGGCAGATGGCTACTACCTGCTTGTCCTGGACATCAAACATGCTCAGGAGCTGCACTGGAACGTGATCCTGCCGCCAACACTCGCACGGGCATCGACTCGTGCACGCCCAGGTCGGCACTTGCACTCAAGCAAGCAAGACAACTATTTCGGCGCAATTGTAACTTCAACTTGGCTCGCACCGACCTGCAGACACACCACTGTCTTCCTACCAAGGGCGGTGACTTAATTTCTCGGGTTGTAGACAATTCGAGGCAGACATTAAACAGTGGCTGCTGTTGGTGCAAACGTTGAGGTAGGCATGGTGACAGGGCAAGATGCGGCGAGGAAAAGCCGGTCACGAACGACCTGGACATTTCATGACCTTTTTCCCCGTAACCTGGAAATCCCTGAAACGGCAGGCAGAGGCTCGCTCGCTGCCGGCCACCGCCGCGGAGCAGCGTTGGGAGGGCCCATGAGGTCGTTGAGTCGGCCCTCTCCAGCACAATCCCACTGCAGCAAATCGAACCGATGGGATGCATATTGCACGATGACAAGACAAGTGGCGAGAATGTTTAGCAGAGAGGCTTGGAATGGAAGAGGTTTCGTGCACAGCATCTGGGATGAATCATTTCCACGGGGGCTTGGAGGCTCGAGGGGCAAAGAGTGAGAAGTTGAGGATGTAGGATTCAGAGCTTGAGATGATACATACTGAAGGTAGAATGTCTGGGCAATTCAGAGGCTTTTAGGGATAGCTTTCGAGGCCGGACGGAAATGACTCGTCAGCTAGAACGCAAGGACGCCCTGGGGTTCGGGCAGAATTTTTGGCGAGATTCTATCGTTTGTGTCTTTCAGCTTCCACATGTTGATTGCCAGCTCGTGTAGAGCCCACCACTGCACACACCCAATCCCAGCACGAAATTGAAGAATCTGGCTGTTCTCTTCCTCTTCATTATCCCATAAACAGCTCCTGCCATCGCGGATGCCACGTGTCTACAAGATTTCGCAGACCTGCATGGCTCCACTACTCAGTCACTACTCCAGAGTGCATTTCCAGATTTCAGGTTTCCAGACTTGAACCCACCAAGTTTCCAGATTCCAGATCTGACTGGATGCAGTTTCAGACACACACACACACCACACGGACAGATACGCAGGCAGACACACAAACATAAACACACAGAGACAGTGACATAATCATAGAATATAGCTACAAGCGCACACACACAAATGCACCCACCAACCCATCCACTTACACACAGGCACGCACACACAGTGACACACAAATGCACCCTCAGACACACACACACACAGAGGCACACGCACACACAGACACACAAATGAACCCACAGAGACACGTGCGCACACGCACACACACACACACACGGATAGACGTGTGAGCGTGCGTGTACCTGAATTTGGACCCAATTGCACAAGGGCTTAAATCACTTGAATCCAAATGGCTTCAGCCGAAACAATCCAAAAGCGAACCTGGTAAATCTCAAAGAAAGAGATCTGCACTGTGACGTCCCCCATGTCTTCGCGGGCAGCTATTGCCTCGAAGGACTGAAAGAAGCACATTGAGAGTTGGGGGGTTGAGGCTATGGGCCAGTTCTGAGTCTGCTGCATTGGACCCTTCCTTCTTGGGACAATCTAGGTCGGATTTCGGGACAGACAAACCCGCATGTGGCTGTCTGTCGCACCACATTGTGAGGCTCACTCCGGCTGAACACTGCCGACTAGAAGAAATGAGTGAAAACGCTTGTGGACAAACCTCTAGCAGTCTAAACCCATGAAGCACCAAGAATCCAAACCGCATGCGCACAGGTACCAGCACAGAGCACCTTGTCCAGTACGCCCTACATCAGTGAGTAGTCCTACAGCCTACACGAACAGCCGCACCTCGAAGAGAGCAGTGACCTGCGCAGCTGGAGAGCTTAGGCTTGCCCGATCTCGAGGTCTCTTCTTGTTGCTTTTGTTCCAGATTGAAGAGATCATAAGTCGGGCTGCAGGAATAGGGTGTCAGGAGCGGCATGAGGCCATCTCCTGTGAAATGGCTTGGGAGCGGTATCTGATCCATGTATATCCTGAGTTCTCGCGGGCAGGTAGGCCGGCGGTGTGTATTTGGCGATGTGGATGCTCATCCAGCGCAGGCAGATTCCCTACACAAAGCTCGAGTCGGGCCTTGAGCTACACCAAGCGACAAGCAATACACTTTATCTCGATATGAACGTAATGCCCGAAGCATCCTGCAGAATCTCCCGTCTCAAGCCTCGACGGCCCTCAGATCCCCAAACAAGGCCCCCACACACCGCGGAATGAGTCCGCGATCAGCAAAGTGTTTGGCACCACCAGTGACAGCCTGGGCTCAGGGCCAGGTATTCCTAGCAGCGACATTTTGACTCGGCAGCCCGAACCATCTCCGAACAGCTATCATCCTTCGAGCCTAGAGCCCAAACACGTAGATCTACTAGACCACGGTTGCAATCAATAACTTTTGTCTGTGTCCTCAACATCCTTCACCACAACGTCCCCAAAAACTACCAATTGCAAATCGCCTACATGGCCCTACCTCAGCTCCTAAGTCCTACCTTCAGAGCTCCAAACTCTCACACACATGTCGTCCTAATCCGCAAAACCCCTGCACCCAGTGTTGCAGATCTTGCCGCAGCAATGGTACCCCGAAGCCAGAAGGACGATAACATGAGCCCAGCAAGGCACCTGAAGCTAACAACCCCTGCCCAAGCCCCACTACAGGAAAGCCTCCGCAATCCCGCAAAACCCAAGATCGAACCACTTGCTGCTTGCTTCGGCATGGCGTAGGATTTGCCGCTGCCCTGGGCCCCCAGAGCCAGGAACAAAGTACTGTCGGGCACCTGTGAGATGCGACTCTGGACTACAAATTCCCTGAATGCGCTGCCGATTGAATCGGGGTTTCAGTGTTGACTGGTGTTTTTGTTCAGGCAGGAATTTTGCAGGCCAGAAGGCTTTAGAGGCCAGCACAAGCCACCCGCGTAAAGGACCTTAAAATCGGCATTTTTCTGGACCCCGTCGGAGAGTGCAGGAGCCAGTGGTCTAATTCTTTTTATCCCTTCCCATGTTTACTCCCCGGCCTGTTGAATACTGTGGCCCTGCACGCGGAGAGGTCGGGATTTGGGACTCAGGGCCTGGAGCTTCGGGCTTCGGGCCTGGGGTTTTAAGGCTTCGGGTTTCGGGTTCAGAGCTTTGGGCTTGGGGCCTATGGCGAAACGTTTCGGTGTTCTGCGCCAAGGGCGTAAAGTTTTGGGCTTCCCGCAGGAACACCATTTTTCGGGGCATCTGCAAAAAACTCCCACCGACCGAAACATCAAATCTTCGTCAACGGGTGTTCGGGTATTCTTTGAGGGGGTGGGTTATTGGGAGTTAAAGCTGGAGCACTTGTGCCACAGCTTCGGGCGGACTAGGGCCTGGGCAGCTGCCGTGCAGGATGACCCTGACCACTCATCCCGACTCATCCCACTAAAGAAGCTTTGATGTTCCACATCCTGAACCCAAATCGGCAACATATGGGTCTCTTCCCGAACCTTGTCCACCCTAAGACATTTCAGGCTAGACAGGCAAGCCAAGAGCCAAAAGAGCCCCACACCTGCCCTCAGCCGACACCGGAACCTCGAGAAGGACACCACAAACGAAGAAGCCCCCAAGCATTCAACGTTTCGGCTTCACAGTTAATGCGCAATGGCTTTGTTCTTTTTGGCGTTTTGATAGTTAAGTGTCAGGGATACGTATAAGGTTATGGGGCTCAGATGGGCTTAGGATTCAACGTGGCGCCCATGGGTACCTCGTCCAAGGCTGAGTTCACAGCCTCCTTGGCAACCTCCCGAAAAACGTTTTCCTGGCGTCACGGTAACTTCATCTGGAGCTTCTGAGAGCTGCAGGGTACAAGGATGTTGGAGTCTTGTCGATCATAAGCCCCAAAGTCACGTCCGAAGCCCGATGCCCGCAAAACCGTGTCCAATTGCCCGGTTCAAGCCCTGGGCCCTTGAGCTTCGATTCCCTGGGCTGGAAAAGGAACACTATGCTGAAACGGACGCCTCGTCGTCTTTGCGAGGCCAACAATGGCAAATTGAGACCCTTGACCATGATTCTAACGCCATGTCAAGACATTAGAGACCGCAACTTTCCTGCAACGCGCAGGAAGATACTTCTCAAGGATCACGTTTCCGTCTTGTATGGGTGTTCTACTGTGTCGAGATGTCTCGAGTCTCGTCTCCATGCTACGACCCTTAAAGAACAGATTCCAAAAAAGCTCTCCAAGAATCTCTCGGACACGGCCCTCGTGCTTCTGCTACTACCCCGTTCCTGTGGTGTCCCAGGAAGAAAGACGCGATCGAAGCGAAAGATCTCCGGAACCAGGGTGTTGAGGTCGGTCAAGGTAACTCCTGAGTCTCAAGAAACATCAGCCGCTCAGGCGCATTCGGCCCTCGGGGCTACAACCCCAAACCGAACTGCTGGGCTGTAGCCACTGCAGCCTCATCCTGCGCCAAAGAAACGTTGCGGACAACCCAGGCCTGGAATCCTCCAAAAGTGGGAAGATCTTCTTGTCTATACAGAGTGACATCAGTAAGGCAGCATCATAATCCAGCGGGTTCTGTCAGTACTGCCTTGGAAAAGTCTGCACTACAGCGCGGTCTTTCAACGAATTAACCCAGAATCCCTGACGTCCTCCCTCAGCCTGTGAAACACGATACACTTTTTGCCACTTCCCTTGCGAAATATTGACAAACCTCTTACTTCTCCCAGCATGTTTCACGGAAGACCGGTTTAGAGCATGGATCCTGGATGAGATATTGTAGGATCTGCGCAGCATACTGCAATAGCTGAGAAGGTTAGCATCCACAGGATGGATGCTTGCTATCCCAAAGCCTTCATTCGGTGTACATCCTGCACCCATATTCAACTCAGTGGATCCTCTTTCAACCAGACGCACAGGAAATGCGAATAGTGAAAAAGCACAGACAAAAGTGTAGAGCCCTTTGTTGGGGAGCGATCCTAGAAGCTACTGGTAGCTTCTTTCATGCTAGCTTTCTCCGAACTTCCTCAAGAGCTCTGGAGAGCCCGAGTGGCTGCGGTCGTCGAAGGCGAAGCGAGGCTCCGCGAAGTTCGAGTGGGGATGCACCAGGCAAACATGGCGCAGCTTGGACATTTGTTCAGGATTCAGGTGTGTGCTATCTTCGGGGGCGGGAGGGGGTCGGGGGTGGTGCTTCAGTTCAGTGTTTGGGGGAGCAATTGGGGCTTTGGGGAGGTGCAGCTGGGCTGGGCGTGGCGGAGAATTCTCTCTGAGAACCTCATACTCTGACTCAGGGCTTCTCGTAGACTCGACAACACTGACTGCGACGGAAAACAACTTGCGAGCTTTGATGACCCCGTGAAGCATTCCTTAGTGTGTTTGCCGCTTCGAAGATTGGCTGATGATGGTGGTTGTTGTGATGGTGCTGTTGATGGTGACGTTTATGACTACTACTGTCGGCATCTTGTCTTTGCTGTGCTTAAAGTGTTGCTGTTGATGCGCGGCTGCGTTTCCGGACATGACTAGGCCGTGACTAGGCTCTCGCCGAGGATGAGTATGACAGTGATAATGACTATTCAGTATCCAGACAAGACCAGGCACGAGGCCTGACACACCCGCTGAGCCAGGAATGCGCTGCTGTGGGCGGCATCAGATTTGACATGTTGGGTGTTGCATTCGGCTGATTCACTGGAAGTTGCATGAGATTTCACAGACAAGCCCTCTGCACCTCGGCCAAGCACTACAATGGCAATGTCCTTTGCTGTCGCCGATGTTGTTGTCAGCGGAAGGTCTGTCAAGGTATCTGGCTCCTGTGCATGTTCCACGAACATGAAGCTTCTGCCCGAAGACTGGCCCCATCTGGAACAGTTGATGTGTGGATGCATGCCAGGTCCGTCTGCGAAGTGCTCAAGCCCAATGTGCAAGGGCAAAGATACAAGATCAAACGAATTGAGGTTATTCCATGGTGATTACCAGGGCTTGTTTGGAATGGCTTCCCCCGAATGTGCCTGCGCCCAGGTACGACTTTGCAGGGGGCGATACGACTTAAGGCAACCCCCCACTAGTTTGTCATGCGACTGTAACCGAGCCTAACCATGAAAGCATGGATGCCGATGCGCCAATTACCAACATGGTACCGACGAGCACCATCGACACAATGGCGAGCCGTACTCTCTTCGTCGAAACTGTGACTAGTTACTGGTAGTTTCCCCTTATACACTCCAACATACACCTTTTCTGGCATCCTTGCATGCCACAAGTTTGACATAGTTCGACGCTGTAAAGCCAAATCACTGCTTATGTGAGATAGCGCATGGAGCAGGCTGTCAGCCGCACTTGAGGCATGTTTTTTGCGTCCTAGTAAAATGACGAGTCCGGAGGCCGAAGTATGTGGGCAGCTACTGTCGAAGACCATTGCACCCTGAGGCCACGCCCTGTGTTTAGGGTCGAGGAGTCAAGAATGTAGATTTGTGGATTTGGACGGGAAGCTCCTTGACCGTGACGCCGGCGGGAACGAAGCTGATCGTGCCACCAGCCTGCAGTCTCAAAGGGCACGCAAAGCGCGGCAAGTTTTGAAGAAAGCAAATGGGCCACTAAAGCAGCATAGAATTTAGTGTGTCGGATCTTGGGTCTGTGAGGTTTGGAAGTGAACACGGTTTAGAGTGTCATGAGCGCAATGCCTCAAGCATCAGCCGGACCCTCTAGCATACCCTGACCACGCATCTCCCTGTCCCGGATGACGCACTCTTGCCAAAAATTGCAAACCCTTCAGCCAACAATAGCGCAAACCTTAGAACGTCCAAAAACAGACGAAAAGCATAAGAGCCCAGTCTTCCCTGCCACAAGCCCTGAACCAGTGCTTGAGAATTTTCCTCGGTCATGCTTGGGAGCCCATGATCATCTTCGACGGGCTGTATGAATCCCATACAGAAGCCGACGTGCGGCTTTGGGTCCAGGCTTAAATGAGCTTCGCTCTTTACCACCTGCAGGTGTGCACCCCGGTTTGGGGTCTTGAGTTTGGGCCTGCGTGCTACGATTCTTTCTTTGGAAAGTCGTTTGAGATATCATCGCAGACAAGGTGGTACTGTCGAACATCTAGTCTCGGAGTCGGACCCAGGCCACAAAAATTCTGGGATTCCCACCCAGCCAACCGTTGCCACCACGCCTTGTGAGCCTAGGCTGCCATGGTGATGATATGTAAGTTCTGCAAGCTTGACAACAGGTTGTGCTGGTAACATGTGTGACTAGAGTGAAGCTCGCCCCTTGCTTGCCCGCTTATAATCCATCCCTGCAGCGAGCCTGACAGTGCTTATGCTTTCGATGGTGATACTAGGCTGTTGCTACTATGGCAAAGGACGAGCGGGCTTATTATGAGAGGCAAACAGCGAGGAAGAAGACGAGGAGACAACACATCAAGACGTGGCGGCGGTGAGAAACCCATTAGAGTCCCACTCGCAAGCACAGTCCTGAAACCTATGCCAACAGTTGCAGGAGCTTAGGGTTGAGGGATATGATACGCAGGCCAAAGATAATGGTAAAGGCTGGACTCGGGTTGATTATCAGGCAAGGCTTGGAGAGCCATGAGGAGGAATCACCTGCAAGGGGAACGGACTGAACAACGAACACAACACACAACTGCATCAGGACTCCAAGCACAACCGCGTCGTGCGGGCAGGCGTTCACATATCTTGGACTGAGTTCAGGTTTCACACAAGTCAGTAGGAGTTTAGAAATTCACGGTGCGGAATTCAGGGATGGTTCCGAGGTTCTGAATCCCAAATCCCTGACACACTATGCTTCCGGCATTCGTCCCCATCAGGTGGCGGTGCGTCTGCGCGTACAGCTTCGGATTCAGGCAAGATGTGTTTCTCCGTATTTCTACGACGGTTCTACGACAACCACAAACAGTCATTGGAAGACTGTGCTTTCCTGCAAGATTTCACTGTCCCGTGTGCACTGCGCACTTGATAAATTGGGCATTGCAAACTTGCTCGCCGGTGTCCACGTATAAGTGACGTGAGGTGCACTGGAGGCGTGCGTATCAACCAGCTGATCTCTCGCACTAACATCGTTTCCAACATAATACCTAAATACGTGTGGTATGTGGCTAAAAAACGCACTCACAAACGCGCACACACACACACGCGCGCAAACAAACACAAACACACATACATACATACATACATACATACATATATATATATATACATACATACATAGATACATACATACATACATACATTACATTACATAAGAATGTATGTATGTATGTATGTATGTATACATATATAATTATACCTATATACATATATACATATGACACAGTCTGAATGAATGTTTTTGAACCGACGAGGCCAACCATGAATCGCCTTCCGGCGGGGTGATCCCCGAAGTCGGAGTGGCCCCCTCCGCCGGGCGAATGTAAAACCTTGGCAGCGAGGATGAGGCACTGGGCTTAGCAACACAATACGAAAGTCCTTAGACGAAAAGCATCAAAGGCCATTCACTGAATTCCTGAGTTCCCGCAACCGGCATCTCCCGCATCTCGAAGGCCCAAGCTAACGAGCTGCTTGCACTGCTTGCATCTACACGCCCTAACAATTCACCTCTGAACTCGATCCTGCAACCAAGCGGCTCCAACGTGTGTGCAGGGTAGGACTCGCTTGGCCACATCCTGCCAGGTTGGAACGCAGGCCACATCTCAAAACGTCGAACTTCAGATAAACGAAAACTGAAGATTCCCAATTCAACCGTAAAGACCTGCCCGACCTGTCCTGTCTATTTCTTTTGCAGCAGACTCCAATACCTGGTAGTCCTCGTTAGAGAGATCCGTGCTTAGCATCCTCGGAGGTGGATTCAGCACAGGGCACTGCTTTGTATAACCCTCAAAGACTCGAAGGACTTACCCAGACCCTTGATTAAAACAAGAAGTCCGAGGCCTGTGATCTACAAGTGTAGGGATTATGTCCAAGAACTTGATTTGGGGCTCCTTGCCTCGGGCCTACCAAAGCCAGACCTTCTTAGCAATCAGCCGAACCAGCCAAAAACAAATCGACGTGGAAACCCATGTAGACCGGGTCTAGTGAAATTTTCTCGTGGCAGCAATGCAAGGTACATTACACAGACGTGCAGCAGACATGGGCTCAGAGGCACAGAAACTGAAACAGACCGGGAACGCCCTGAGGGGCAAGCGACGGAAGCTCATCCAGGAGCCGTGCCTGGACCTGGCAAGCCAAAGCCGCTCTCTGACTGAGCCTGAGCCTTGAACTGAGGACGGAAGATGCAGATGCTGATTCAAAGGCGTAGCGGCGTAGCAGCCTTCAGATCTCCAACTGCAACTGCCACCGCCTCTTCCCTCATAAGCTTCCGCGCACGTATTACCTCTTCAGCACACCTAAACAACATCGCTTTGTGTTGTTGTTCTTTCAAACCTCTGCGCAAAGCCATAGGTTCGTCTTCCCGAACTCGTTTCAGCATGTCTATCCGTAAACCCGGGCGTTTGAACCCTAATTCCTAAACCCTCAACGCGAGCAAAACCCTTGCTATTGACAGTAAGTCTCTAGTCTCGGATAATTCTCCCAGAGTTCGCCCTGGCCTAGCAGTCCATTGGGCTGCTAAGGGACCTTTGCTCCTGTGGGAAGTCAACCACCAAGGAGCCAGCCGGCGGTTCCAAATCTTCCCCCAAAATCAGGTATCCAGCGCCAGCTGGGACATCGGGATCAATGGGCCCAGCAGCCACCGAGCCAATGGCGCGGTGCAGAAAGGGAAGCCCAACTTGTGACGACCAAACAAGCATCCCCCGCAAGATCAAGCATGAAGCGGGAGGAGGGCAAAGCAAGTCATATACATGTGTTGATGGAGGAGCACATCAAAGATATCACATCACCTTCAAGCACTCGCCTCTGGGAGGCCGTGGGACTCCAGCGAACCAATAGCATCAGTTCTTGATGTGGCTCAACCCTGGTGTGCTGCTGGTATGTACGTAGTATGTATGTATGCATGCATGCATAATGCATGTACACATGTACCTATGTATGTATGTACGCATGTACGTATGTACGTGTGAACGTGTGTATGCGCATGTGTATGTGTATGTATAAGTATAGGTATATGTATTTGTATATGTGTATGCGCTGTATGTCTATCTGCGTGTGTATATGTACAAACAATTTGTATGTATCCGTATACACATACATATATATACATACACAAACATGCATAATATTCTTGATGTGTATGTATGTAAATGTATACTATGTACATATATATATATACATATGTGTATATGTATGTATGTGTATATACATAGATATGTATATATATATATATGTATACATGTATATATGTATACATGCATATATATATATATATATGTATGTATGCATACATGCATATATGTATATATGTATATATGTATGTACATATATATATATATATGTGTATATGTATGTATATATATGTATATATGTATATATATGTGTATATATGTATATATGTGTATGTATGTGTATATATGTATATATGTGTATATATGTATATATGTGTATATATGTATATATGTGTATATATGTATATATGTGTATATATGTATATATGTGTAGATATGTATATATGTGTATATATGTGTATATATGTATATATGTGTATATATGTATATATGTATATATGTATATATGTATATATGTTTATATGTATAAATGTATAGTTGTATAATTGTATAATTGTATATATGTATATATGTATATATGTATATATGTATGTATGTATATATAGGTATGCATATATAGATGTATATGTATACAGCTGTATATGCATGGATATGCATGTACATGCAAGTATGTACATACGTATATCATGTGTATGTTATATGTATATGATTGTATGTTTGTATGCTTGTATGTATGCATGTATGTAGGTATGTATGTATGTAAGTTTGCGTAAGTATATGTTTGCATATATTCCATTTCTTCTCTACATACATGTGTATATATATATATATAAATATATATATGAATGTGTATATATATATATATATGCTACCCCCCCCCTCAAAGATCTATGTTTTTTTACTCTTTGCTGTGCTTTTCCGGCTTAGACAGTCTAGACCTGTGCGACGGCTGACGTATACATATATGCTTCCCCCCCTAAAACCAATAGATTCATGCAATTTTCACCTGTCCGCAGCGGCTGCGGCTGCTACTACTACGACTGCTCCTACTACTGCTATTAAGATGGTAACCCCCAACCCAGCCATGTAATTGCTCATGCGTGTCTCTATGTTGTTGCGGCTAGAAACCGAACACACTGTAAATACCAATAGATTCTGTATCGATTCTTTGCCTATTGTTTTTGCGCACCATAACACAGTACTAAAATTACAAAACAAATTCCAGTTTCGTGGCTCTGTTTCTTGTCGTTGCATATGCTCCAGCTACTACTACTTACTATATACTACCGACTGCTACTTACTACTACGACGACGACGACTACTACTACGACTGCTGCTACTACAAATACTCGTGCTACGATTACTACTCCTACTAAAGCACTAATCTTCACCATATTGCTCTTAACATTGTTATCATGGCATTAAATACACTCCACTTAATTAAATAGGTCTTATCAACATGGTTATATCAAACCAACCCAAGAGCCATATTACTACGACGACTACTACCACTACCACTACTACTAAGCAAGCATTAGTATTAATAACGTTTAGGCTCTAATCTTTATCCTGGTATACTACTACCATCTACCATCTTACCCTTATGCTAGTAATCATGCTCTTGCGAAAATGCCTTAAGCCACTTTCCAATCTCTCATAAAAGGCAAAAGCATATTCGTTTTTAGTTGTTTAAATGGAACTAACGAAACAACATTGAGACACTCATTCACCTACACGGTTCTGTTTCATTTACCCACTAGATTTAATAGTGTACACTGAAATAATTGAACACCACATGTATCACCCTAAACATTGATAGTCAGTGAGGCTGATTGTCAAAAACAAAACGCACACTTCTCTACTGTCTCTGAGAAACAATTACAAACAGTGTTTAGTAGCTGTAAGTGTTGTACAGTTCCACATGACAACTAGATTAAATTTCATGCTAGTAAATTTATCACCGTCAAAGACATCTAAATATCTACAAAAGAAGTTTAGAAACAAACATAGACGTCAGTGCTACTTTTGGTACATGTCATGGTTTAACCTCCCCATTCACCACCATGTGAGCAAACTGCTTCCTCCTAGGCACTGCTGGGATTCAAGGTTTCGGAAAAAGAATCTGCAATGAATCCAGCTCTCAGAGAGACGGCAGAACACAAGTCCTCTGTCAATTAGAACGCAAATAGGACGCGAGACGAAATTCTGCACGGCGCGGGTCACTCAGCCAATTCTCTTTTGAATCCTCCCAAAGATTGTGTTTTGGGACAGTATAGCACTTTAGCAATTTTTCTTGCACAAGTCCTGTAGTATCAGACAACAAAACCAAGAAGGGCACAGGACCTCATTGAAATATTGAAACACAACTCCTGGAAGGAATCTTGGATTCAGGGGGAGTCATATTGAAATATTGAGACCATATTGAATTTCAATAAGACGGATCCAAGATCCAAGGTCTAAGATTGCACGGGACTCCTGGAGCCGTAAGTCGCACGTTTGGTTTCCCCGCAAGTCCCTGCACTTGCCCAAACCCTGGCGCTGCTAGAATACGCCAGGGGCCTGCGCGTGGCTTGCTGCGACATGGCTGTGCATTGCACAAAATGCCCTTTTCCTGGAAAAATCCTGGGTGATGCAAGTCGGGCTTGCCAGCGCATGATCTTTCATGGGCACATGCTCAGATTTGGAGTTGCGGGACAAGCCCTGTGCCGCAAAGGCCCCGAGCCGTTTTAAGGTCCGTTTCCCAGCGCTCCTCAACGGTGGGACCCAAACCTGTGGTGAGTCCCGCGCCGGGTCGCTTGTACGGTGAGAGATAAATCGGATGTAACAGTGGTGGGACCGGTGAGTCCCGATGCTTTTTGTGCGGTGGGGACCAAGTTTTTCTCTTCGTGGACCCTAGAGTCGGTGTGGATTTTGCAGCGCTAATTAGAGAGGCAGATGCCTTTTCCAGTATAGCATTGTAGTGCAGGTGTGCATCCAGCCGGTGCGTGAAGTCACTCAGGGGGAGTCGGGCAACATCGACACGGACCTTGAGGCACTTTTCGCTTGAGGTTTTCGGCCTAGCTTGCAGGCCCTGATTCCGGACACAAAGCCGGCTTCATCATAAACCGCCCAGAATGTACACCACACTATAATACACGCATTCTGCCAGAACATGCGGCCAAATGGCATGCTGCAGTAAATAGTACTTTGCCCACTCTTGTCCATCATGACGAAAGACCCCGAACACCAAATCTGGTTCATGTGTATAATTTATAATGACCAACTGCAATGGCGATTGGCGTTGGCTTGCAGGCTACGGAAATGCAGTAGAAGGCTGTCGCTCTACTCTGCAATACTCTCCCAAACGGTTTGTTCCGCTGCTGCACAGCATGGTTCCTCGTTGCACAGCCTGCGAGTCGCATGATCGCGGTGTGCCATGAGAACACAAGTAGAAACACTCACTACCTACTCACAGGCTCCTATCGACAGCAGGGTGTCTGTCTGCGAGCGTCAGTCCGTTCACACAGGCGTGCGTGCAATATAATGCTAACCGTACTACGACAACCCTAAGTAGCATCCTACTGCATTCGCGCGCGCGCGCGCACCTCTTCCAGGCTCTTGAAGTCCTTTTCTCTCAGCAGGGCTGCCTTCAGGCTGACCATCTTATTCATATACTTTCGCTGCCAACCCATGATTGATTGCCAACGGTACGAATTGAACAAGGAAGCTTGAGGTACTTCTGGGGGTCCCGGGAACAGTCAGAGTCGATGTTTCAACCTGTGCGTTGGAACCCTTATGCACGCCGCAAGAGTCCGAGGCTGTGGCATACTTCTGCAGCCTCAGATTCTGCGAATACGTTGGAAACAGTGGCATACCAACAATGATTTCAAGGGGATCCACTGGCATCTTTCAGTTTCAGAAGCAGACCTTTGAGATGTGAATTTTTGAAACAACTCAATTAAAGTCGGCATGAGTTACCATCCACTACGGCGTTCAGGCACCAGCTGATAGGCGGCAAGCCACTGCTCGACCTTCCATCAGTTTGCATCGTTTTATCAGACTTTATATCGGCCGAATGACAGAAAGTTCTCAAGTCCCTTGGCAACTTCTGTTTGTCTCTATGTACCAAGTCTTGGCAGCGACGGCAGAGCTCCGACTTTCAGCAGCTCGGCCAGGAATCCGCCTTCTAAAGCGCCGATGCTTCCGACGCAAGAGATCCCGCCTCTTCTTCTGCAGTAATTGCAGGCCCCTCTCGGACCTCGATCAGCGAGTTGCCGATCCTGCATGCTTAAAGGCTGAGGGCCTGCTGAACTCAGGGTGGTAGAATAAGCGCCATTGCTGGGATGGTGGCGGCAGAGTGATCGAGGATTGCAACAGTGATGGCGATGAAGATTTATGATGCATGTACATACATACATACATACATATGCACAGACATACTCGAGAATGCACACACTAGTTGTCAGATAAACCCGCAAAGGGGTAGGTAGGTAGGTAGGTAAGTAGGTAGGTAAGTAGGTAGGTAAGTAGGTAGGTAGGTAAGTAGGCAAGCTGTTCTTCGCTCACATGCGCCAACATGTACTACAGTGAACCATGTAACGAAGATTGTGTGACACAGCGAAAATAATGGGCTCATGTCGGCACTGGTCTTGTTTGAACACCATGTTGGCACCTCATCTCCTGCCCCACAGCTATCTCCACGGAGCGGTTCCATCGTATCCGGATCTTGGCTGGACAAGGAGGGTCCGTCGACCACGAGTCTCTACACTCTTGGAGCCCAACAGATCAGAAGACAACAACCTCCAGAACGCCAGAGCAAGCTGCGCGAGATCGGGGCTAAGGACCCAGGGGCAGAGCTACCACTAGTGTCCCTGAAAAAAATGCTTAGGCTCCAGCCCGTTATCATGCAAACTAATGATTGTAACTAATGCCTTCGCACAGCAATACATGACGAAAAACGATGGTGGTGGTGATGACACTGATGGTAATGTTGGTTACGCAGACGATGATGATGATGACGATGACGATGATGATGTGATGGCGGTGATGATGATGGTGATGGTGGTGACGATGATGATGATGACCACTGTGATGGTGATGCTGACGATGTTGATGATGGTGCTGACGATGATGATGATGATGACGCAGCTGTGGTGAAGACGCTGACTCTTGAGATGATAACGACTGACTTCCTTACAAAATTGTAGTAGCGGTAGCAGTAAGTAGCAGTAGCGTGCAGTAGCAGTAGCAGTACCAGCAGCAGCTGCAGCAGCAGCAGGAGCAGGAGCAGGAGCAGCAGCAGCAGCAGTAGCAGTAGCAGTACCAGTAGCAGCTGTAGCAGCGACAGTAGGAGTGGCAGTGGAAGGTCGTAGGAGCAGGGGTAACAGTAGCCATAGCGGTGGCAGTAGCGATTGTGCTAGTGACTTAGTGGCAGAGGGAGTGGTAGTGGTGGCGGTGGTCGCAGTGGTGGTGGTGGCGGTGGTGGTGAAACTCTCCGCCATTCTCAACTAATGACCAAGGTCGCTACCCAAGTACCGTCATCGCTGCCGGCGTCCTCAGCTGCATGCTACATGATGTCAGCTGGCGTGCCATGCAGAAATTGTCGGCTGCAAGCTGGAAGCCAAGCCCAGCCGGTCAAGTGCGATGCTGGTGATCGGATCTGCACTTCGAGATGTTGGGCTCGAAATGTTTGTGAATATGTAATTCTTGTTCTCTGCTGTCGGTTCTGAATAAGCACAGCTGTATCTCACCGCGAGGTTGAATTTCCGACCGCAGAACTCTCAACCCCCTGCCGAGAACAAGTTTTCAACAACTCACCACAAATCCTACATTGAATTGAAGTAGCTGAAACCAAAGCTCCCAAGTTGTCCACCACTGGCATTGAACATGGGTACAGTAGCCGTCCAAACAGTCAGACAATCGAAAGAACCTTAGACAAGCCGCTGTGTGCGCATCGGGACACTCACACCCCAAAGCAAGACAAAAATGCGTGTATGAGGATAAGCATACATGCCTTATACTGCACCTCGCACCACCTCCGCAAAGAAGCATTCTGAGACCGCGGCCCTCAGGAAGTACTGGCAGGTACCGACATTGAACCTCCAGCGAGGTGAGACTCGGAGCTGGAGATGGGGCCACGGCACGATTCCGTCATGCCGTCACATGGGGAGGTTGAGACTCACTGAGGGTCTGGGGCTTGCGACGTCATGCCCCCAATGAATCCTGCGGAGTTGTAACGCTCGCTGACACACTCTCTCTTGCTGAGCGCTAACCACATCTAACCAAAGCAAACGTCTAACGATGCAGGAGTCAAAACATGATTCAAGGCCATTGTGCACAGTGTTGTCAAGGATAAGGAGTTGTAACTTGCAACTTGAACCTTGAAACTTCAGGCTATGTCATAGGAATGCCGTTCTGCAAAAAGTCAGACTACTCTGCACCATGCTCTGTAGCGTTTCAGTTCAAGAAGGCATGAGCCGTCACCTTGTGCGCTCTTCCAGAACAGCAGTTGCAATCCTCTAATTCGAGCTCCCCACTTGATCTCTGCATGGCTCGGAGCGAGCCCAGCATTCTCAATGTACATGGTCACAGCCTTCTACGACGGCCCAGGAGTGCTGAGGCTCTGATGGTCAAGGCCACGGTTCGTATCACAAAGTCGTCATGACGATAGCGAGAGTCAGTACAGGTTTGCTCAGGCTTGGGAGGCTTACAGTTTCTCGAGGCTTCTGGTCTTCTGGTTCTGCTTCTAGTCGAGGAGAGCCCAATTACTAGAAAAGAAATACGAGGAGGATGGTTTGGCCTCTTTGGGGGAACTCAACAAGTAGCTACATAGCAGCTTCTCAAAAGTCCAATACTGTACAATGCCCACGGCGGAGGGAGACCCGCATCGTGACCGGTTAGGGACCACATCGTCAACGTCCCTTCCGTGTGAATTCCTCAGCATTCACAGTGTGCCCGCCGCGTCGAAACAGGGGTCGGCGACATCGACGAAAGCTACGGCAAGCTACTATGACAACCACTCTACTACAGCCATCAATAGTCTCGTACTGTTGGCAGCATGTGCTGTTGCCACTACCATGGCTGCTGTTACAACGCTTTAGTCAACTGCACTACGGTTACAACTTGTACCAGTAGATTGCCAGTAAAATTTCCATTCCTGGTTCCACAAGTGCTAGCTGTTAGGTCCCTGCTACCCTCTAGTGCAAGCACATGCGAAACAAGCATGAACCCGAAGAAGGCCGGGATGCGGGCATTGCTGCTCCTGTCACTTCCGAAGAGCTCGCCTTGGGGGGTCCTGCGTTGTATTTTCTTTCTCGAGTGCTATTTTCGTGGTGGTCCGTCGGGATTAAAGATTACGGCGATTACGGCTTCATGGCCACCAAACTCTCAGATAAGCACCTACGATTGCTCCGGGAGCACCCGCGGTGTCCAAATTGTCTGGCGTCCTGTTGATGTAGATGAACCTCCCGGCGAAGAGCCCCTGTCAGGTTGCTTGACTCGTAGTCGGGGCCTGCTGGAGCTCGCAACCAGGGAATATAAGTAGGCCGACGAATCACGAAGTTTTGATGCAAGCTGCAATCTTGCATTGCAGCTTAAAATTTAAAAGACGGAGGGAGAATAGCACCTTACCTGCTTGGACCTTACCTGAGGCACGGAAGCTGGAAGCCAGAAGGCCGGAGGTCAAAGGCGCGAGTAAGAGTTGCGCTAACTCTCAAAATGCTTTGCAAGGTATGCAGCTACTTACCTCCCTGGCCATACAGACCGGCATGCCTAGCTACCGACTAACCCTCCGACGCACATACCTCCCGTGAGTGTGTGTGTGTGTGCAATGGAGAAAGAGAGAGAGAGTGTGTGTGTGTGGGTGTGGGTGTGGGTGTGGGTGTGTGGGGGTGTGGGGGTGTGGGGGTGTGGGTGTGTGGGTGTGTGGGTGTGTGGGTGTGTGGGTGTGTGGGTGTGTGGGTGTGTGGGTGTGTGGGTGTGTGGGTG
>BGNK01005367.1:0-29890 GCA_003297005.1 Symbiodinium sp. clade A Y106
TTTTCATGTATTTTTTCAACTTTCTTCAGGTTGACTTCTGATTTTGATAACTTTGGTTTTTTCCAAGCCCCAGGATCCAACCCCCAAGGATCCAACCCTACAAACGAGCGTGTTGATCTTTGACAGAAATAGACGTAGCTGAATAGTTAACTACAGAGGTGAACTGATAGATGCCTGCGTATCCGTGATCATCCATCAATCCGTCCATACAGCTGCAACTATGATGTGTGGTGGTCAGGCGTCCATGGGTCAGAACGAGCGGAGCGCCTCTGTCTCGAATGGTTCAAAGCCTCAACGGCCTCTTGAGACCTCACCTCGCGTCCTTGCGATTCTGATCCTGCTTCAGGCACAAGAGCTCAGCTCCCGACCTTTTGCTTGGCCTTCTCTTCCAGGGCTATCATGTGCAGTGTGCCTGCAAAGATGAGATGGCATGCAGGGCTCTCGTAGGAGTTTGGTAAATGTGATTGCATTAGCATCCTCAGTGACGACGACTGCCGCTACCACCACTACCTACGACGACGACTGTTCCTACCGCAGCAAGACGTACGACAAGTACAACAAGTGCATCAAGTACAGTACATCAACAGCACCAACAGCAACAGCAACGGCACGGCACCGGCACCAGCAGCACCAGCACCAGCACCAGCAGCACCAGGACCAGGTAGAGCCAAAGCCAAAGCCGCCAGCACCACCACCACCAACAACAACAACAGCAACAACAGCAACAACAACAACAATAACACCAACAACACGACGACGACCACGACGGCTGCAACTACCCCTTCTGCTACTGCTGCTGTTTCTTCTTGCTCTGCTTCTACTGCTGCACCTCGACCATGACCACGCCTTGAATTGTTGAAACTAACCTGCATACCACGGTGCCTTTACAACTACATTACAGAACGATGACCGATTGGCAGCATTTGTGCCAAAACCCGAGCTTAAAGGAAATCCGTGTTGATGCCTCCCTGCCGGTATTGCTTTCAACATTGCTAGCATTGGCGTCGACTGATGTATCTTGTTCGTGTTGACGGTGACAAATACGACGCAGTGGAAGGCATTGTTGAAGGTGCCGATGATAGCGGGTATGGCCATGATGTGGGCAGTTCGATTCGTGTCGATCCTCAAGAACTACATGGAAAGCTTGTTGATTTGGGGTATCTAGAGCGAGGCTCTTGTGTTTCGATCTGGTAATGCCGGGGAATCAACAGTGAACCCTGCTTCTGTTGCTTGTTGGACGCACCTCACCCGCAAGCATCGACACGTGTTCCCCTTTGACTATGCTTGCACATGGGCCAGCTTTACTCTCCGAGTGGTTATCAGCCTTGCCAAGTTTGTTCGAAACGTTTGCTACCCATGCCCACAGCTGCACTTTGCTTACGACACTGGCTTTGGTGGCGGCCTGTCAGCCGGAGGTGGACCCAAGAAGGACTGCACCCACCAACAGTCTCGTAGAAAAAGCGGAGGGGCGACGCATTGCAAACTGATGCCAAACCCCGAACTGAGAACTCCCGGATGCCTTTCACTGCTTCGACAAGGATCCCGACGGGAATGGAGAAAATGGCAATGCCGAAGACAACCTGAGCTTCGGAATGAGCTTCGGAATGAGCTTCAGCGGTCGGAGGGCTCAGAGGCTTCGGGTCGGACTTGGGATATCCTTTTCGGGTGTGATCGGCTTGTCGCACGCAAGCCAGCTATCCCCGCTCCCGTGCCAAACACACGCAGACACAGACAAACAGTCGGGCAGACAGGCACACACCCGCGAGCGAATGCACCAGTTCATACAAAACACGTGTGCGCACATCTGGCTTTGCCTGTTGACGGTATGGATCCCTGTTTCAATCCTGGATCCTTGCCTTCCGGAAATCCCTGTCTGCTAGAAATTGCACCAATCCGACGTTCGGAAAAGTCGCGTAGAAGATGCATAACCATGAGCCGGCGTAGGTGAAATCCACGTTCGCCCACTCGCCAGTCAGAAAGATAGAGCACCAATACATAGCCTCAAAAGTGCTCAGCTGGTAGCAATGACTCTGGGAACAAGATTTCTATGGGTCTACCAGGGGTTCGCAGTCTGGCACTAATACCTGTTCGAACACAACTGCAGCCATCATACAAAGCGAGGACTTGTGGCACAACGGAGCAAATATTAGAAAACCATACTGACGCGTCAGAAACCCATGTTCATACACAATCGAGCCCAAGAGGCAGATGGCACATCTGGCATGTCCTCGAAGGTACCAGGACCACCGCACTGTTCTTTGGCGTGCCTGAGGTCTTGCGCAGGTCAGAGACCTTGTGCCTTCCCACATCCAGTGCAGTCACACACACACACACTCGCGCAGAAGTCTGGCTTTTCTGAGCATGCTGACTCTATGCTCGAACAGAGTTGGCTAAAGCAAGGTAAGGCATTTGCCAGATCTCGTACAGGACTTGCAGCTTGGACACTTTGCTTCGCACTCTGTGGCTTCATTTTGCCACTCGTTCTCCAACCACATGAAGAGGGCTGACGTTGTAATCCAGACCTCAAGCAGGAGATGCTGAAAGCATGGCGTGCCGGCACAGAGTGAGCTGCACCCATTAGTCTTAAGATTGTGCAGGTTGGATGGCTGATGAAGCCGAGGAAGCTCTCAAAGCCCTCAAGCCGTTTGCACTTGTTTGCAGCTCGGCGGCGTTCAGTGCCAAGTATGCGGGCACCTTCCCAGAAGCAAGTGTTGGCTATTTTTGCATACGTAGATGTAGAGTATGGGCAACAGTGTTTGGGATCTGCCGAATTTGCCCCTTCAACGCTTGTCTCAATCCTGAGAATCCGGCAGCTAGCTTCCGGCTGGCATCTTTCAGTACACGGCCTGCCAATAGCTGCAGGGAAATGGAGGAATGGATGCAAGGTTCATGTTGTAAGCATGCGCCTGCATGCCCAAGCCATCTGTGCTCACATAAACACAGGCTACACGGGCAGTAGCTGAAACTCGATTTGCCCTCAGTCTTGCTGCCGGCGCGTGCGTGCATGTTTGGTCGACTACCCCTCCGCTTCTGAGCTAGCGCTCCCCAGCTTAGTATGTCAGTGAAGTGTTATTGCAGAGACTTGGGTTGGCTGACCGACCCCTGGCATCGCCTGGCTTGGGGGTACGGCACCCCAAGGGTTGGGGGAGGCCCGCCCGCTATACCGGAGTGTTGAACTCCTAAGATGACGCATGCAGAAGAGATGGTGGGAGGGACGCATCTAAATCACATATGCTACACAATGCGAAGGAGCAAGATACGAATTTGACAATAGGAATAAGCTGACGTTGTCAGCCTGCTACTGAAGTCCAAGATTCACACGAGTAAAGAAAACGGGCTTGCAACATACTTCACGGACCAAAGGCTACCAGACCCTTTGCAAGACCTGATGTGGGCCGATTATGGAAAGAGTGAACTTTAATGCGTGCTTCAGTCCATTGCTTGCAGCAAATCTCAATGCTCCTGCAGCATCGCTGTATGCTAAGGGTGCAGCCTAATATTTGGACTTCCGTCTGAAAGACGTGGAAGTTGAGAATCCGCACAGCGCGCAGCATACCTGTTTCACAGCTGAAGTCTTTCTTTCCAATGTCTTTGCCGGGTTTAGTTCAGCTTGGCTGAGGTGCATTGACATTAGGAGCGTGGTGAGGGAACCACTCCAAGCAGCTGTGACATGTCGGAAGTTCTACATAACAATCCGAATCAATGATCCCTTCATGCAGTCGACATTGCACTGCATGTCTCTATGTTTCGAAGCCGAACCCTAGGCTGCTGGTGTAAGATGGTTGTTAAGAGCACAAAGCGAGTCGTTTGTCCTCAAGATCGAAAGCCATAGACAGCAACAACCGTGAGGCCGCATGCCGTTCGAGCGCCTCTCCCACTGTCTTCCGGTGTGTTTCCGTGCTTCGTCAAATCTTCGCATCTCCCGTCCCCCTGATTGTCAATCTGTTTTCTTTCTTTCTGCCCACTTCATTCGCTCACTCTCACTCTCTCTCGCGCTCCCTCCCTCCCTCTGCTGCTTGAATCGCCTACCTTTAGCACGCGCAAGTACTCCGGGACACTATCCCTCTAGATCCCGTCTCCTCGTATTGCCAGGCAAGTCGCTGAAGCATTCCGCAATGGATCCCTTGTCACTGTGAGGATGGCCTCTGGAGCTCCAGGGCTGCCGGGGTCCAAGTCCAGGCTAGCAAACTTTGCAAACCCTTCACCTCTTGGAGTCCGTGGTTGCATTGCTACGCCTGCTACGCTACAATTCTGCGCTTGTGCTGGGGACTTCAGCCGGAAGCATTGAAGTTCTTCGCTCCAAGGCGTATGCAATGTGCCTCGTGAGAGCCAGTTGTAGAAGACGAAGATGCCCGGCAAGCATCCGATGAGGTCCTCAGAACAAGACTTTCAGGTTATAGAGATTAAAGCATTCGAGTAATTAGGGTGCTCTCTCCATTCCGGTTTCTGTGTGAACTCGTAACCTGCAGGGTGACGGCTCGTTGCTCAGCTCCGGCGAGTCTTCGTGCGGCCAAGCTTCGATAATGCCGAAGAAGTTAAAGACCTAAGACTTCGTTCCAAGACATCCGCGGGCAAGTCTCGCCATGGACTCATGTCGTGGGGGCACTCAGGGCAACAGTGACACCTCCCGCCGAATCGCAAAATCCACACTACAAGCCCTCAACCCTAAACCCTAAACCCACAAAAACACAGCCACCAAGGGCCACGGCTCCCTCCCGAAACTCCGAGGCTTCTGCGCTCTTGGGCCGAGCCAAAAGCCGGACCACCTGGGCTAGGGCGCTTCTACCGCCACTACTTGTAGATAGTATAATAGTAATGTACTTTTTTACATCGATGTAAAAACAATACATTACTATCTACAGCACTACTTCTACCGCCATCCTTCGATCGATTTTCTTTTTGTGAGGAATCCGATCCGATTTTTGGCATCCGAATCCCCTCTGGCGTCTGCTGTGGGGCCTGGAGTCTAGAGGGGAGTCTTCATTAGCCCAAAACCCTTGGTGTTGAGAATTGAGGGACGCAGCAGCTGAGCACCCGCTCAAAAAGTTTGGGCGGCACCGGAATGCTTCGGCCACTTTGATTTTCCCAACGACGGGATCTCGAGTCCTTTGAGTAGTCCTGACAGTCTCAGACTGGGACAACCCACATCCGGGCGCTTAAATCAAGCCCTGAACGCAGCCTCACGCGAATTGCAGCCTGCAGCCTACCGGAAAACTGAAGCACACCTCGTCGCATCTTGCCTATCGACCGGAGCCTTCGGCAGCATACTTCTCCCGCATGATGTTTGCCGGAGCTGAGCCGAGTTCCCCACCGGTTCCTCCGTAGGATTTGGGCAAGTTCTTCTCTGGAATCACCTCTCGTAGTGTTTTGAAGGACTGCTCTTCGCCCACAGCGACCCTGAGCCGTTCTTGCTGCTTCTGCGACAGAAATGGCCGGAAGATAGCCCAAACGGTCTGCCACCACTCCGGTGCATTCACGCAGACCACGAGACGCTCGCGATCAGGCATATGTGTCTGAACTGCATTGTAAGAGGCCGAGAAGACTCGCAGCATCTTCGGTGTGACTTTGGTAATGCTGAAGCCCTTCATGTCAAGGATGATGGTAAGGTACTGCTTGTCATCGCGTTTAAGCCACACATCCCATGTAAACAGAGTCTGCCACAAATAATCATCTTTGACACGTTCTACTGTCATGCCAGCCTCATCAAGACCAGCTGGATTGAGGCCTCCTGCTATGACCCAGTATGTCATCCGCCCAGCCTTGTCCGGAAGGTGGAGGTAAGTAGGGTAGTTCTTCTGTATGGTGAAGAAATCTGGACTCGGTCGGCTGAAAATGCCTTCATCATCGATCTCACATCGCCACTGCAGTGTCTCGACCCATCGTTTCATGGCTTTTTTGGCATCTCCGTTGCAATGATCTACCATATATTGTGGTAGTGCCCTGTCCAGCTCTCTCAACTGTCTGGGGCTGGGGTCAGGGCCTAGCGCTGCTGCTTGGCAAGACTTTGTTTTCTCCTTCACCGGAGCTCTTGCTGTGAGGGAGAAGCCCGAGCATGTGGAACCCACCGCCAGGACGATTCCCAGAGCCAACAGTTGAAGTTGACCCAAGAGACCTGGCTGCGCTCTCCTTTGCGCTGGCCTGGTCTTCGCACACTGGGGCCTGCGCGGCATGGCGACGCCGGCCCAAGTTCTGTTTGAGCCCGTGCTGCACAATATTTGCATTCTTCTACGCCTACACAGATACATACATCTCTGGCCATACACAGATTTTGGCATTCTGTGTATGTATATCTATTTCTATACCTATATCTGCGTATATATCTACACAGCATATACACATGTATATATCCATCTGTGTGTATACATGTATATACACATACACACGCATGCACGAGAGCAAGACAAGATTTGCTACGAGTAGGATAGAAAGAAAGACAGTTAGATAAATAGGATTGAATTCGATTCGATTCGACTAGTTGGAGACCTAGCTAGACAGCTAGATAGCTAGTGAGGTAGATAGAAGCATGGCGAGATAGATAGAAATAGCAAATGTAGTACATGTAGTATCACAGTGTACATGGGAAATGAGAAAGAAATAAACACAGAAGCACAAGTTGAGCGTGCATATATATATATATATACATATGAATAGAAAGAATGGATACATACTTTCTCTACATGTTAATAACATAGTGACAAAACAGACAGATGGACAGCGTCGGTTCGCCAACTGCTGACACAGAGAGTCGTGTTCATGTCCGGTGCTTGGCATCTGCAGCTCATCTCAACAACGCATCTGCACACACGCACGGGCAGACACACAAACACGTGCTGGTCTTCAGGCAAGGAAGGAGCTTAACACCAAAATGACTAGGCCGAGTCAGTGTGGAACGATGTGCTTGGACCGAAAGACCCGCCAGACCCACTGCCAATTATCAGCTTGGCGGCATAGTCGACAATGAAGACGACGGTGCAAGCGGCTTCAACGACCAGGCAAATGGTGGAAGCAGTTTTGTTGTTGTCCTCAGGCGCGTGATTTTGAGACTCGAAAGATCTTGTATGCTGCAACAGGTGGAAATGTTGTCTGTGAACAGGGGCTTCCAGGCCCTTAAGGTACAGCCACCGACCAGCTTCAACCTGAGTCCCGTTCAATCTCTGGGACGGATGCCGCCATGGTGTTGATCAAGCTGACGACCTCACTGGGAAGAAAGATGCAGGGATTCGGACGAAAGGAAGTCGGAACAGCCGCGGGTTCAGCGGTGAAGCCGACCCGGCCTCCGATCTGCAGCCAAGGTCTCAGATTTACACTTGCGGCTGCTGTGATATTGCAATTGCTAGTTGCTCAGACAAGTTATGTTGGACACGAACATATGTATATGTATATATGTATATGTGTATCTACATATACACGTACACATACATATACAAACACATACATAGACATACATATATACATATATACATATATCTGTATGTATGTACATGCACACACACACAAATGTGTGTGTGTATATATATATATATATGCCTGTTTGAACCTCTTGGAAGCACCCCAAACGGTGGGCATCCCAGGAACGAAAGTGCTAGGATGTATTGGTGTCAAGCTGCACAGAACCCTGCGCCCTGCATGCTCCTAAAGGCCCTAAAGCCTGAAGCCGAAACCCCCAGAGCTCGCACTGAGACTCTGGCAAGGACCGTGTTGAAAAACAGGGCGATCCCGGATCCTCCCAGAGAACATTGCGCGAGCTCTTCGGCAGCACAGAACTCAGGGCATCAAGGTCTAAGCCACTAAGCCTTAGCGTCATGGCAGGCGAAAAGTAAAGACCGTTGCGAGTCAGACAAATAAGATCACAGGCTATAGCTGCGGCACCCGGCCTGTAGGAGTGCGATGGAATTTAATTGCCTCAGCAACACATCTCCTGTTCCTGTGAAACAGCCGCAACGGAGTTCTGTCAGTGGCTTATGTGCCGGCCATGTCGCGCGAGCAAAGCTCTGAGTTGAACTGAGTACCTGGATCTTGGGAACATCTGCGGCTCTGTTTAGGTACAGCATTGCTCATCTTTGAGATAGGCAGGTTGAGTGTGCCATTGGACCTCTGTAAAAGCCCCAAGTTCGCGGTCAGAGTCCAGATCGGATTCAACCCTTTGTGGGTCGCCGAGTAGCCCCTGCTGCTGAAGTAGGGAGACCAGTTAAAGTTGTTGACAAGACGAAGCTGAGGTGCTGATGTCCGCTGCGCTGGGGCCGGCGTCCCGCTGTTTCCTCGTGAACGCCTGAGATTTGGGCAGTCAAGTTCCCATTCAGCTGCTCAAAGCCGGAGCCTGAGCAACTTAATTCCAGGGCCTTTCTGCCCCAAAACAAGCTCCCCTTCTAATTCTGCAGCCTGGTTTCCTGTTTGCCACCACCCTCTTCAGGCCCAGCTTCATTTTCACGGTGGCCTGCAAGAAGTCCGCTGACTTCTGTTTGGCCTCGAACACAATCGAAAGCAGCAGAGATGCAATGCACTGTATCGGGCATGGGGCACAATGCACAACACCCGTCATGTACATCGTGCGCAACAGATACGGGAACGACCTATATGCATCGAAGTCATGTAGACAGAAGGAAGCTTGTTTTGATCTGCGCAGCCAGAGGTCAAAACTGCAAAAGCGATCAGCAGCGTGCTACTTGTTCGGAGCCTGCGAACGAAGATTTACACCAGCGTTGCAGTGCTCCCAGCTTTGGAAATCTCTGAAATGAGGTATCAGGGCGATTCTGTTCGATCGGCAGTATGGCCACGAGATGTTGTTGGACACAGCGCTACATGGCTTGCCAGCAGTAATTGTACCACTTGTAAGCTCGATCCTCCAGTCGAAATTAAAAACCTTCGCGAAAGCATCTGCCAGAAGCATCGAGTCTTGATTGGAACAGCCTCCTACCTCCGAACTGGCGGAAAGCAGCGACATGCAACACAGAACAGGCATGGCAACTCATACCTTAGCCGGGGCCGCTGCCTCCTCTGTCCTGGTTGTCTCTAGGAAATCAACGAAGCCAGCACTGAAGACGCCGCAAAACGTGGAGATAATGGCAATGCCACCTGAGTTCGAGATCGATCCAAACTCTTGTACCCCAGCTTCCACTCTTGTGCCGTCATGACATCTGAGAGGTGCAAACATGAATGCAACAGCCTTGGAAGAGAGTCGTTGAGGAAAAGTCTGATGTCCAGAATCTGGGCTGCAGCCATGGAGCCCATAATGCCCACGAAATGGATGATCTTAGCCTTAGCAAGGGGGGCTCTCACCACCTGCTGATACGACACCCCCAGTCGAAACCCTGCTTTCACGCTGCCAGAACTTTCAAGCATGAATCGCTTGGCAGTGAGTTCCTTGCATTTAACTGACATGCTGCCTCGACCGTGTAGTCTGTCTCGGGGTAGTCGCCGAAGAGATGAACGATGCTATACTGCAGCGCGGAAAGGACACTCCTGTAGCGCTGAACCATCCTTGGCAGGGCAGCGTTGCGGAGTTGGATGCTTGTCTTCTTGTTCCAGGCCCACGCTGTGATTGTCAGCCGACCCAAGCAGCTCTATATCTCTCCGAGCCTCGATACAACTTCGGCTTTGCAGATTCCGGCGGGCTACTCCGTATGGAGCAAGGCCACTGCTCATAGGGTGAGTGACCGTTGAAAAAGCATCATGTGCACGTCTCAACACCGAGGATTCAAGCATGAGGGGTTGTGGGTTGGAAGTCCGAAGTCAATGGAAGGGGCCGAGATGCGACAAGCCATCGTCCTCCTCACCTTCGCCGGCGGCCTTTCCATCCTCCCCTGATCACTGGTAAAAGGGCCATCTCTAGATGAGGTCTCCTCGAGGGATCCTTGCTACAAACAGCACTGTGCCTGCTTCTACATGGCTTGGGAAGTTTCTCTGCACTGCGAGCGGTTCAAAACGGCTTTGATCCTAAACCACTGAGACCCTTGTGCGATTGGCCATTTCAAACACTGGAACTGCCCAACTATATACTGCTGCCCAGCAGAGGGGCCTGCTGGTGGGACTGCGCCACCAAGTGCCCTGGGATTCTCGCAGATGTAGAGCCTTGGCTCGGGGATACTACACCAGCGCATTCTTGGGAACAAGAACGTAGAATGATTAATAACATCATGAAGTACGACATGGTGACGTTACGATGATACATAACAGTACATACTCGTGCAACGTACTAGATACACGAAGGGATCGCCGTAGACTGAGATACGGGATACAGACATCACTACTCAGTAAGAAGCACGCGTCGACAAACAGTAATTGGTTCGAAAGGAATGACGTCTCGATTCCCAAAGTCTACCATGTATACAACAGCCTGCAAAACAGCACGGGCTGCTGGATCTTGAGGGTCGACAGGCAGCTGCAACATTTCGCCTATGGCTCCCCTGACGCGACAAAGACGCGCGGATGCCATTTTGGGCTGTGAGAAACAAAAAACACGCGGCTCCCATCATCCAGGCATCATCATCGTATAATCAAGCAGCTCCTAATAGCTTGCAACGGCCTAGCATTCACACGCATTGCCATCTGCTAGGCATTACTTTTCTGCAGACGTGCTTCAGCTTGTCTTGTGAATCTCAGCGTGATCTCCCGAAAATGGTACTGCTGCTCAGAAGCAGTGTGGCATGTACAAACCAGATCGAGACGAGTGCACCACCGGCTCTAGCCAGTGGCCACTTGTTCAGCCAAAGCCTGAGTCACCGACTCTCGAAACGTGGGTCCAGGAGCAGGGAACCGAAATGCAGCATCAGCAAATCACTCAAACTGAGGGCTGCTCACACACCGCAGAGTGTGCACGGCATAGAAATAGCTTTCCTGGGAAGCAAAGGAAAGGCGGGCGATAAGTAGCCCTGTGCGACTCAAGGTCTGGTTATTCGCTTATGCAATCTTCACTTGCGACGAACTGCCGAGTGCTCCGAAGACGAGACGCAAGGCTGAAGACGCGCAGGAGCCGCAGCAGCACGACACTGTCGATCAGGTAATGGGTGTCTTGATAGCCTGCGTGCCAGATCAGCGTTTGACGTTTTGCCTGCGTCGACCTCTTATCCGTCGCCCCACTAGGTGTGCAGTTGGAGCCGCAGTGGTCACGTTTTCGGGTCTCGGAACACTCAGCGTAGGATTTAGGCTCAAGAAGAAAACAAAGAACGGAAGCACGTGAATGCTGAACCTCGGCCTTGGCTATCTGTTGTGACTATCTGCGTAATTCTCACGTGTTGCAAGAAATGCTTTCCGCCCTACAAGTAATATGTGCTCTGATTGTGCAGCAACTACGCTGGTGCCACTTCCGACCCTGGAGGTCGCCTGGCCGGAAAGCTTCTGGCCGCGTTTTCGGATCCAAAGTATATGCGAAGGCAAGGATGGAGATCAAGTCCTGAAGCAGGGAGTGGCTAGAGATCAAGCTTTTGAAGAACAAGGAAGATTACGTATGCTTCGACGCAGCTGTTTGCTTCGCCAACATCTTCATTGCCGTAAAGTACTTTGGAAGGTGTCATTTGCATCACTCGACGAAGCTACAATATCGAAGATGCACGAACTTAGACCAAATCGCACAATTCAGGATGAGACAACAGCATGCAAGGACATCTTCATATGAAGGGACTGTAAGCTGTAGACTCACAGTGTCAAGGGCATGCGGCATACTGCTCAAAAGTTCGAGCCTCGGGTACAGCATTTGGTCTGTGTTCGTTACAAAGGTCGACACTTGCTTAGCAGGACTCGCAGGTGGGCATCCAAGTTCAGAGGAGTGTCGCAAAGCCCAACAAGAGAAACTGGATGGCGCCAGCCCGTAGCCACAATCCGCAAGATGTATTCCAAGATGAACCATCTCAGCGGCAGGAACGAATTGATGAAGTGAGTCGGCATTTGCATTCGTTCATGGCTCAGGCTAGGAAGACATCTGAGGCAGAGTCTCTTCAAGCAAAACAACGTCCAGCGACATGTAAACGAAGATCTAGCACTTCAGTGAGTGTGGGTGAGGCCCGCACACGGTGGCCAGGACGTCAACCTTGGACTCGAGGATATTGGAAAGTGTCATGAACAGAGGGTGTACTCCATTCTCCCGAAACGTAGCATGAGCCCCTCATAGGCAGTTTCGATTTTTCAGGGTGCAGCACGTGTCCAAAACCACGCTTTGGGACTGTGCTCCGTGCAAGGGGCCACCCAGAAGATCTTGCCCACGTCTGTAGTTGTATCTCCTTAGCCAAGCCCGCCCTCCCACATATACAGCACGAAGTGATTGAGATTTATGGCCTTGGAGACGGTGTTTTGCTCTGGAACGAAGTCATCATGCCCTTGCCTTTTTGCTAGCAAGGCATCACTTCAAACATTCGTTGCATCCAGGCCAGAACTTCGATACTGCTGCTACAGGTAGAGAACGCATCCGTCAGACATTTGCGAGAGGTTAGCGATCACAGGAATGAAGTGGGTTTGCGCTTGTTATAGGACTATAGGATTTCTGTTGGGCACGACCAGGCAGCTGGGAGAAGCCACAGTTCAGTTCAGGGTCTCAGGTGGTGGCAATTCCTCCACAAACATCCTGTCTCCCCTTCTGTTTGGTACCTCGTGGCAAGGGCCTAAGCATTTCACAGTCCCAGTCCGTGCAATTTCTACAAATACCGGGACTCATCATGGTCATCATCGTCATTGAATCATCATCATCATCATCAAAATCATAATCAAAATCAGAAACAGTAGCACGAGAACCCGCGCCAAGAGGTCCCGAGTTGAGAGAATCTTGAGTCGCAAATGCAGGTCAGGTGCCTCAGGTTCCTCATTGCGGAGCCCAGTGCAAGGCTTTTATGGGCGAACAACGACACCTCTCCTAAACTCGAAGGCCCAAGTCTTTGACCGGCATCTTCCTTTCCATCCACCCCAATCTTCCACGGTGGCCACGGCAGTGATGAACGTGGTGGCGACCACCATCCTATGGCTTTCAGTGTGTCGGACGCAGACACTCCACGGCATGCGGAGAGTTCCAGATGCACACTTCTTCGCCTCTTCATACCTCTGCCTTTTACCAAGCGGGGGCAAACGGTTTTGTCAGTACTGTTTGGCCACGTGAGGCTAACGACAAACCAGAGTATCAGGGACCGAGGTACAAATGCATAATCATCATGTATATTATGCACACTCACATGCTTGTTCACATGGAAAACCCAGAAGAGAGCATGCCCGACCTCAAAACACAAGGACAGAGAGAACAACATGGACCACTGACGGAAAGCTACATAATATACTGTCCTCAACTAAACCTCAGTGCAGCTTATCTAACTTATGACTGCCATCAGCAGATCTGAATAACGTCGACCGAACTCTGTTGGACAGGCAAGTATCACCACGGAGCAGGCTCGCAACGTGCGGAAGAGCATCCTGGGACGTGACAACCACTTCTCCCGATTTTGTGGGGCCATTGCCATGTCAGCTTTTGGAAGTGTTGGGTTTTCACCTTGGCCAAGGACGTCATCAGTAGTTGCGGCAAGCGGATGGTAGAGGATTTTGTCTTGTTCAGAGCGTCCACAGGCAAACCAGTCCTGATAGCAGAGTAGTCAAGGCCTTAGCAACTTAACTGCGTAATGTGTGCGATAACATATTTACAGGATGTTGCTTTGGTTTTGCACTACCAGTATGTAGCTTTGCATTCTGGGCATCAGGCTGTCTGCGAAATTAGAGCGATCGCAGTGTGTCTGAGTAACGGGCGTAGGAGTCCGATAGACGTTCGGATGAAGGTCCTCATACAGCATGTCGTAGACCTCTCAACCGCCTGACGACCAAGCGTCAGGTTCCAGGCATTAGAGCAGTCCTGATTCACATGGAAGCAACTCTCAACACAAGATGTGGCCATAAGCGCCCGTGAGCAGGATGTGGGGTGTTCGGCAAAGCAATGAATGGTAGCGCACCGTTGCAGCGCACCGTATGATTGCCATAAGATGATTCATGTTGCTGATGTTGCATCTTCCTGTAGTGTCTACATGCGATCTTATTCGGGCTTGTGGTCGGAGCTCGATGGCGCAGGAATCTGTACGGCGCAAGTCTTCTTCAACTCTCCTCCGCCGCATATCTTCGAGCTCACTTGAACGCTTGCCTTCTGCCGCATCCCGGGTTCTGGACGGCAGCACTCCTGTCCATAGAAACTGTCGCTTTGGCAATTCTGCCGTGGCTTGGGAACATCGGCAAACTCGAGTGCACCGAACACGCAATTTGTCGGAGTAGCGGCGTCTACATATATCTTCAATTTTCTGTCAAACGGATAGGCACGACCATGCAGACACGGGAGGCTAACCTGATGCTCTTTTGGCGCTTGAGGTCTGCCAAAACCGTCACAAAGATATGAGCGGAACCTTAGGAGTAAGGAACCCCATCGAGCCTAACTCTGCGCCATCCAGACTACCGCATTAGGAAACGATCTGTGGAACTCCAATCTGAGGACATCCGAAGACCCCATGACTTTGGGCCGTACATTCCAGGCCTGCCACGGCCTTCTGTCAAAATCGTCATCCTGGGAGGGCTTCACTTCGGGGACTTCACAGAAGTGCACAAGCCTCACACTGTGTCGGCCAGGAATCTTCGGTAGAGAGTTCCCTGTCCGCGCGGACTCTTTCCATGAAACCTGTGGCAAGCTTCGGGATCGATTTCGAGCCATCTTTCAGGTCAACTTAGAATCCTTAGAACTTGAAACTGGCTTCAGCTTTGAATCAGAACGCAAGCACCAGGCCCGGCCGTGCCTGCATGGAAACCACTGAAGCTACCGGATATCAGTGTGGAAACTGTCACTACTGGGAAGATCCACTTGATGCACGACAACACGTTTCCAGCAGTTTTGCCTGTCATGGGCGCAACTCTATGTGGGGAGATCCTGACTCGTATATCTTAAAGCATCTGGGCAAGGAGTGCGAGCCTCACCTACATGGCATTCTGCATTCCGCCTTCGCCAAAGATACCAATTGGAATGCAGAACAGCATGATGCTGAACAGGCCGATCACAGTGCCCACCGCCTGCGCGAAGGAACCACAAATAAATGCGCTGCAAAACCACAGCGGTACTCTACAATTGCATCGGCTGCTAAATTGATCCCCTATTTATGGATCGGGCCAGCAGGTTAGGGTGTTGGGGCATACCAGGTTCAACTGGCCCGACCCCCGCCGCCCCCCACCCGGTACTCCCGTTCCCACCTTGCCCATCGGAGTGTAGTCGGCCCAAGGCCACTCGCCGTGCCTTGGATGAGCCCACTACGTTCAGTGTGCTTGTTGAGTACATGATTTACTGCTATTTCGAAGTACCGTCAGGATTGGGGGTTTAAAACTTTCGGAAATGGAGCAAAAGTTTAGACAGTCCAACCCTGTTTCTGCTCTGAGTCTCCATGCTGTATCCGGCAAGGCTGATGTCACGATGGCTCCGTGACTGTGCTCAGTGGATTCGGCTTCGACTGTACTGGTACCTATTCAAAAATCCACACTTCCACACCATGCCGGCGTTGTGCCCGAAAGGCTCTCAGGCTCAATCTCGTTCTACAGGGCCCGAGGGCTGAGCTCTGCACACGTCGGGAAAGCATTCTGCGTGCAGTGACGATGTCGTCCGCTTGCAGGTTGTCGTTTAATTCGCCCGAAAACAGGATGAAGAGATCAACTTGTCGGATCTCAACAATGCAGATTTGCACATGTTCTCCTCTGTATCATGCTTTATCCATGCACCTGCTGCTGAATCACAACGGTCTAGGCGTCTAAGGCCATGGTCAACAAGCGCGATCCAACTGCAAAATGTCACGTGCACCCCGCCTATACCTCAAGAAGACACTCGATTTCGCTGGCACAACCCATCAAGACAAGCATCAAGATAGCAAGTGGCTTCATGCGTGACGAGCGGCAGATTGATAATCTCGGACCAGAGGGACCGCATCACAGAGCCGTACACTTCATCATTCATCTCGTCGTCGGGGTTGTGCTGCACACAGCTTGCGACAAGACGGGGTGCTGGCACGGCTCGGGACTTTGGGGCTTAAGGTCTCAGTTCTGGTGGATTCACAATATTCCTTTTTCTGGCGATGCTCAACTTAAACTTGAAGAGTCGAAACACTTCCTGCTCAGCGCGCATCAAACTGCGTGGGCCATCCGAGGCCTTCTCTGTCAGGAAGAGCATGGTTGAGAAGAACATCCATAGAAACATAGAGAGTACCTGTGCTTGCGCACACCAATGCTACGGGCCTGCAGCTTCTTCAAGCACAGTCGGAAAAGGAACTGCAACAGTGATGACAACGATCGTTCTAGCATTCCGTGAAGACCACTGCTTTCAGCCATGGTATCTGCCAGTTGTGATACCCGATCATGGACCCGCAGCCAGGAAACTAGCGTCGCGGTCAGGATGCCGCCGTTCTCCTGTCGTGCGCAGTTCTGGCAGCAAGCTTCGAGACTGCAACATTGTTTTTGGAATCCGAAGTTTCGCCGCAACCTCCCAAGACTGCCCAAAACTCAGAAGCCCTCTGGACTCTGGATCCTTTCACACACCTGTTAGAAGTGACTCCGTGCATTGATCGAGATCGATAGTGGCAATGGTGATAGCGTCGGCGTCGTAGTGGCAGAAGCAGAAGCAGCAGCAGCAGTAAAAGAAGTAGTATTAGTCGATGCATACATGCATATATTTGCATTGCAGTTCATACAGTTCTTACAAAACAAACATGCATGTCTTACCTTCCTTTCCCTCCTTCCTTCATTCCGCTCTTCCTTGAGTGAGTGGGTGCAGGCATTCATTTGTCATTCATCTATGAACTGATTTATTGATTCAGAGATTCATTAATTCATTCATTCCTTCGTTCATCCATTCCATTCATGCATACATTCTTACAGTTTTTCATTCAACAACTGGTTTATTCACTCCTTCCTTGCTTCCTTCCTTCCCTCCTTCATACGAGTTTTGATGCAGGCACTGATTTAGTCTTTCATTGACTCGTTCATGTTGTTCGTCATTCATTCCTTCCATTCATTCATTCATTCGTTCATTGCGTCCTTAGTTCGCTCCTTCCTTCCTTCATTCCTGCCTTCCGTTCATTCAATCCTCTCGTTCATTCCATCCATCCATGCATGCATTTATTCATTCAAACCCATTCATTGTCGTTCATTCAATTCGTTCACTCATTTCATTCATTCATTCCACTGGTTCCGTTGATGAAATTATTCATTCATCATGTCTGCCGTTCCTTCCATTCCTTCGTCCAGTCATTCAACCATACTCGTTATTCCATTGTTTCATTCATTCATTCATTCATTGATTCATCCGTTCGTCTGAAATCATTTAACTCGTCCTTTCATTCATGCATTCATATACTCATACCTCAATACATGTAGGCATGGATGCATATGAATGGTCACATACCTCCGCATTAGATTAGGCCTCCACCCCTAACTACGAACAGCGCCTTCACAATATCCAGCATGTCTCGGAAGGAATGCAGGTACCGCTCCAGTTTGAAGATTCGTAGTACCTGAGACAGTGCATCCGAAGGATTAGAATCAGAAACCGACTGCATGTTTAGTCGACCATGTGTTTTCTGTGTGGCCAGTGTGGCAGCCTTACTAGTGCCGGAAAAATAAGCAATAACTTTATAGGCTCCCGACGGAGCAGCCGCTGCTGGATTCTCTGGGGAAAACATCTTTCCAGCACACTGGGCGCTGGAAAAAAAAACGGTTCTTGCTGCAGCACGAACTTATCTCAGGCCGTAGTGACGCTTCTGACTCAGTCATGGTATTCTGAATGCGTTCAATGGCAAGGCTTCGGTATCTTGCCGGCAGCCACAACAGCTGCGCAGCAAGACATTATTGGGTTTTGTCCTTCTGGGCACGGAAGGCTTTCATGTGCTGTGTGAAGATTTGGTGGCATTTAACAGTGGCACCTTGCAGCTCAGCCGCCGAAGCTTGTTGGGGCTTTGACTCCTGATTCCTGGAATTTACAGGCGACCTCAGTCGCCTGGCTCCTTCCCTCGCGGAAGCATCGCAAATCCGCAAAGCAGTAGGCCGACTGAACCTGAAACTTCGCTTCATCCACGTGGCGCAAGCAGCGCAAAGGATCTCGTGGTGATGCTCTCCCATGGACTCGTAGGTGCAAAGGTGCAGCAAGCCTGTCGGGAGCTGCAAGCGTTATCGGCTATCGCTTCTCTCTACAGGAACACCTGACGGAATTATGCAGTTTTTCAGTCGTGACGTGGGTTCTTTGAGGGTCTGCCCCAGGACTCACACGTACACATAGCCTTCCGAGAGAACACACACACAAGCAGAAAACACATAACGTTGAGCAGCATCTTCAGCTTTTTGCGCGCTTATTGCTCAATCCGACTCAATCCTCATGAAGTTTCAGTTCGAAGCTCCTGCCCTGTGTCGGAGCAGATTGCATTGCCGCGAATTAGGGCATCCTGCCTGGTAGCCAAGCCAATAGATCGACCAGTCCATAACTCAGTTGGGGTTTTCAGGCATGGGTGGAGGTGTCTCCGCTCTCGCCCTCTTTCCTGAACTCATATCCTCCGGGTGGCCCCGAGGTGATGTAAGAGCCGCCACCGACGCTCATTCTGCTGGCCTTTATGGCAGACATCTCGGCAAGTCCCGACTTGTGTGTTTTGGGGAAGAACTCACGGTGTGCTTGTCGTCCTTGTTGGAGTTGCCTAATGCTCTGGGCATTGCTGACTACGGCTCAGCTCGCCAGACGATCTCGTGTCTTTAGTGGCATCTTACGAAACTGTCGCTGAAATTGGCGTAAGCCCTCCGACACACTTGCAAGCATGATCGTGCCGATCCTGCCTGCAGCATTCATGCACATGTGGGCGGGCTTGAAATTGTCAGAGGCCCTCTATTCATCTTCAGCATACACAGTGCGCTTTTGACAGGGCACGTATTCGCACAGGAAGCAGATCGCAACCGTCCCGTCAATGTATGCGAGGGTAGTCTTTGAAACATGGACCGGCACCTCCCAAGCAGCTGATTTAAGTCGCTTCGGAAGAGTTCAGCCAAATGCGGCTAGAGGCTAGCAAGTTGGCAAGTCTAGAACCACAGGGGAGATGTGGGCGAGGTCGGGTTACAGAGGCTTCCTGAACATTCAGCCGTAGCCCTACTGTTTGTTGATGCTCGGCTTGCCTCACTCCTCACGTCAAGACTTCATTGCATTTCGTATGCTCTGAGATAGCTCAAGCTCAAGCAGCAGGCACTGTGAAGAAGGTCGCATGGTCGGTGTCTCTGGCTGTGTAGTAGAAGTAAGCCAAGATGGATCCTTGGAGCCCGATACAGTAGTATCTTCGACAGAGCATGGTCAACTCAAGCGTAGCTCCATGAACCAAGTGGGGCTTGCCGCTTGCCTTCTCAGATGTGTCTTCGATCCCAGAGAAAGAAAGGCGAGACCGCTTAAGCCCTGACCTTCAAGTAACCAACCTGAACTCCCCCTTCCCCTGTCGGATGTCTCCAGCTGAAGCTAACCACACAGACGAACCAGCGTTGAGGCCCTGGCATGCATCGAAGCCGGCTGAGGCCCTGGCCGATAACCAAAATCGCAGTGGCCTGAGCCACATGACACATGAGTGACGCAGAGTAGCATGGTCAGCATGGTCACCAGCTTTGCCGTACCGGAACCAATCAATGTCAAAGGGATCCAGTGCGCAATTCACTTGGGGTTGCTCTACATTATGATCCCCTTCCGTAGTATAACTCCGTGCGAGACGATGCACCTTAGAGGAACCCTGAATCAAGCCAATGCCCGTCTTGAATATAGAAGTGTCTGCCAGGGAGCGAAGCCCGGTCGAATCTTTTGCTGCGATTCTGCCTACAAATCTTTGAACAGTGCAATCTGGTGCAAGGTGTGGCGACAGCGGCAACACGCTACAGGATGACTCATCTGATCTCTGGTATGATGGCTCTCGATCTGATGGCAGCATCTTGTACAACCATGATGACGACGACGGTGAAGGTGGTGGATATGCTTTGATGGTCAATCAGGATTGATCATGTGCATTGCTGCGCAGAGTCTTATCCTCTGTTTTGGCAGATCCCGGAGGGCCTGGAGCTCCAAAAGCTGGGCAGCATCGGCCTGAGCCGTAGATTGGCTTTGCGGGTTGCAGGTTTGTTGCGACTGCCAGGGTGGGGCAGGTGAACTTCTCCGGGACACCTCAGAATCCTCTGCAAGGACAGTGGACCGTCAGCTGAAGTTCTTTCAGGTTTCGAGGCTCGGAAATTTGGCGGTCGCAGCTGCGTCTGTCAGGGCCGAAGGCTTGGAGAAAGGCGGAGCTTCCTGCTGCCTGCCTGCCGCCTGCAAACATCAAACCGGAAGCCTTCGGCCGGTGCTTTGCTCGGAGCCTCGAGGCCCCAACTGGGGCTGCCCGGTGTGGCCATCAAAGCCCCACACCCAGAAGCCCGAAACTTGCAAGCACATGTGCAAGGCGGGAGGTCAAGGATTCACCTCTGTCGATATACCGCTTGCCCTTCTTTCCTTGCTTGATCTCCTTCAATGTTACACCGAAGGCCTAAGGTTGCCTCTCTGGGGAGCGGACTTGGTATGTCATCCGCCTCGTGTGCGCGGCATCGCCAGCTCTTGCTACCTTTCCATGGCCAGCAGGACCAGGAACTGTCCAACGCCGCTGCAAGTGCTCAGTGTACTTCAGCTTTCATTACCCTGCAACGCTTCTTCTGGCATACATCTTGTCTGAGAGATGCGACGGCACATTGACCCGAGCCCAGAAACTCAGAAGACCTCAGATTGCCTGCAAGAAAAGCTGTTTATCTGTTATCGGAAACTAGCTTGAGTCCAGAGAACACCTGCTTCAAGAACGAAGGCTTCAAGATGCAGAGCCTCCTCAGCATCGTCCTTCTGGTCCGCATCGAAAAGAGAACACTGCAGGATGCCTGGATCGGCTGCGCCCAAGGCCGTGATCCGATCAACGAAGAGATGCTGCACGTATGGAAATGATCCACTGTTGTAGGCATATCCGCCGGTGCTTTTTTGGGGAGGCTGCCTGGTATTCATTCCCAGGCAAGGTGCCCAGAATCACGTGACATCAACTGGCTGCTGCCCAGAAGCTAGACGGCAGTGCGAAAAGCGGCATGGCGAAGATGCAGCAAACGCACACCTCAAGCAAAGGCAGCATCCTGCCGAACCGCAGAATGGTCACCCTCGGATCTTTCTGCAGACAGTAGAATTAAAGGACCGGATAACCCCACATGTGCATTTTATCTTTTCGCAAAGAGTGCATAAGTGAATACGAGTGAATGAGAGAGGGAGTAAGCGAGTGAGTGAGTGAGTGAATGAGCGAGTGAGTGCGTAGTGTGAGTGAGTGAGTGCGAGCTGTGTCCCTCGCCGCACTTTTGCTAGCGTCCCGGTGCGGGATCCGTGTTCGCAGACAGCGACTGCCAGTGCAGCATGGTTCTCTAGTGTTCTCTACCACGAAACCATCGAGTCGAACATGGACCTGCAGTGTTTTTCCATGTCTTTGCCTCTGAAAGACACCGCCGAGCTGCGGTCCAAAGTGCCGCAAGCCTTCCAAAATCTTCCAAACCGCTTTGTGGTCTGCCAAGGTGACTTTCCGGGAGACTGATTGCCAGCAGATCCTGGAGCTGGAGTGTCGCCATCTCACGCCCTTCTTCGCGCCGCATCCAATTGCAGAGCACTCTGGAGAGAGTGTTTAGTGGCGTTTACAGTCTTCCGGAGATAGGGCGCCTCGAAGCGCGCCCAACAGAGCAGTCTGGAGAGTGCGTTTAGTGGCGTTTAGTCTTCCGGAGGGTGCGCGCCCCGAAACGCGCGCGGCATCCGCGCCCCGAAGCGCGCGCGGCATCCAACAGAGCAGTCTGGAGAGTGCGTCTATAATAGTGGCGTTTATAGAGTCTTCCGGAGGGTGCGCGCCCCGAAGCGCGCGCGGCATCCAGCAGAGCAGTCTGGAGAGAGCGTTTAGTGGCGTTTATACAGTCTGCCGGAGGGTGCGCGCCCCGAAGCGCGCGTGGCATCGCACAGAGCAGTCTGGAGAGTGCGTTTTGTGGCGTTTAGAGCGTTCCAGAGGGTGCGCGCCCCGAAGCGCGCGCGGCCTCCCACAGAGCAGTCTGGAGAGGGCGTTTGGTGAAAGTTTAGTGGCGTTTAGAGTCAAGTTTAGAGCGTTCCAGAGGGTGCCCCCGAAGCGCGCGCGGCCTCCCACAGAGCAGCCTGGAGAGTGCGTTTATAGAGTCTTCCAGAGGCGGCGCTGGCCCCGAAGCGCGCGCGGCGTCCCACAAAGCACTCTGGAGAGCAAACCAGCAGAGAGAGTGCGTATATAGTGGAGTTTGAGCAGCTAAGAGACTGCGTTTAGTGGCGTTTAGATGCGTTTAGTGGCGGTGATGTTTAAGTGATGAGTGAGTGGTAAGTGAGTGATGAGTGAGATGTGTGAGTGATAAGTGCGTGATTGATGAGTGAGTTGATAAGTGCGCGATTGATGAGTGAGTGAGTGATGAGTGAGATGAGTGAGTGATCAGTGAGTGATGAGTGACATGGCGTGGGTTACCATGAGGATGGCAGAGAAGGAGGAGAGGAGGAGGAGGGGAGGAGGAGGATGAGGAGGAGGAGGAGCGGGAGAGCCCCCAAAGTAAGAACTCCACACAAAGATGTGGGGAACAAAAGCACAGGAATGCCTTTAGCAGGGAGGAAAGCCCAGCTGCTATTGTCAGTCCTGAAATGCGGTCTGAAATGCAGCCTCCACAGCTGCACCGGATGGTCCGCTTTACTCGGTCGAGTCATGCTCCCATGATTCGGGTCTGTCACGGTGGGGGTGTCTTAATGCTGCACGTGCGCGTCCGCATCTCTGAGATTCTTCGGTGTCCAGGGGCAGGCCGCGGTTGCAGAAGTGTCATCGTCGTGCCATATGGCACTGGTAATTGCACATCGAAGATTGGCAGGCTATGCGCACATCGGACCACAGGCTCAGTTGCAGGAGCACTATCGGAAATGACCCGCAAACTCAGAAGGGAAAGATGTCCCTGTCTTCAACAACTTAGAAGGGCAGTATGCTTTGCCACGTTCGAACCGGACTCTGGGCCTCCAATTCGGTATCAAGGCTAAGGCTGCGCCGCCCACACGGCTGCAGCTCCGCAACACGCAAAAAGTCAATGTGGCCACCCCGCCATCCCCACACTCAAGAGATTAAGGCGAGCGCAAGTGTGCGCGACAACAGAGTCTCCTTGGAGCCAGTGCATAGGCAGTGTGGGATCCTTGCATGTCCAAGCTGTTCCACTGACACTTACACCAAGCCGCGTGGAACTCGGCCAAGGGATGCTCTTTCAGCAGATTGATCATGACGTACCACATGGAGGACGGGATGGAGGTGAACCTGCAACAAACAATCACAACAGCAAGTCTCCATGCGAGGTGCGCCCCGTTTAAGAGCTTCTGGCATGTGTGGCGGCCCCTCCTAGCCTCTGCCATTTGAACTCGTCAGTTTCCCAAATGATCTGGCAGTTGGAGCCTGAAGGCAAAACGACGACAACAACCATCCCACCACCACCACCACCAGCACCAGCACGAGCACGAGCACCAGCACCGGCACTGCACCGGCACCACGAACAACAACATGATCTACAACAGCAACAACAACATCAATAACATTAACGTCATCAGCAACAACAAAAACATCCGCAACGACTACAAAGGTCGTCCGCTCCGCCTACCACTACTACGACGGCGGCGACGAAGACGACGATGACGACTACTACTACTACTACTACTAGCCAGTGTGCCGGGAATTTAGAACCGAACAGCCGGCAACATTGCACGTACAATCTTGCAATCTTGGTCCACTTGAACCACTTGGGGGGGACTAGTCATCTTGCTAATCTTGGTCATCTTGCTAATATTGGTTGTTCTCGCTAATCTTGGTCATCTTGCTAATCTGGGTCATTTTGCTGAAACTTGGTCATCTTGCTAACTGCTAAATCTTGGCTTGGTTATCTTGCTAATCTTGGTCATCTTGCTAATCCTGGTCATCTTGCTAATCTTGGTCATCTTGCGAATCTTGGTCATCTTGCTAATCTGGGTCATCTTGCTGATCTTGGTCATCGTGCTAACCTTGAGCATCTGGCTAATTTGGTAATCTTGCTAATCTTGGTCATCTTGCTGATCTTGGTCATTTTGCTGATCTGGGTCATCTTATACTCTTGATCATCTCGCTAATCTTGGTCATCTTGCTAATCTTGGTCATCTTGCTAAATCTTGGTCATCTTGCTAATCTGGGTCATCTTGCTAATCTGGGTCATCTCGCTAATTTTGGTCATCTTGCTAATCTTGGTCATCTTGCTAATCTTGGTCATCTTGCTAATCTTGGTCCTCTTGCTAATCTGGGTCATCTCGCTAATCTGGGTCATCTCGCTAATCTTGGTCATCGTGCTAACCTTGATCATCTGGCTAATTTGGTAATCTTGCTAATCTGGGTCATCTTGCTAATCTTGGTCATCTTGCTAATCTTGGTCAGCTTGCTTGCTAATCTTGGTCATCTCGCTAATCTTGGTCATCTTGCTAATCTTGGTCATCTTGCTACGTAAGCTTGGTCATCTTGCTAATCTTGGTCATCTTGAGGGGGGCAATCATGGTCATCTTTATGATGTTGTTGATCTTGGCAAGATTGGCAAGTACTACGGCCACTTCTACTTCTAATTATATTCTTACTTCTACTTCTACTCCTGCTGCTGCTGCTGCTGCTACTGCTACGACGACTACCACCACCACCACCTACTACCCCTACCACTTGCCTCTACCGCTGCCCTTCGTCCATTGTTTCGAGGCTCCGTCGTGTCAGCTTGCCCTTGCTGATACACTGCTGTGCTTCGGAAGGTGTGCACGCATTGCTATCCAGCGTTCAAAACTCGCCAAGCAGCGGTTGGCCACAAAGTAGAAGCCGCTCCTCCGATCCAAAGCAGCAACCGTGACTTCCCCAAACTTGAGCAGCTAGTCTTCCAAAAGCAGCAGAAGCGACACCATTCTACTGAAGGCGGTCTAAACAGTAGTACAGAATAGTAGTCGTCGTAGTAGCAGTAGCAGTAGCAGTAGCAGTATTAGTAGTAGTAGTAGTAGTAGTAGTAGGTAGTAGTAGTAGTAGTAGTAGCAGTAGTAGTAGTAGTGGTAGTAGTAGCAGCAGTAGTAGTAGTAGTAGTTAGTAGTAGCAGCAGCAGTAGCAGCCAGTAGTTCGTAGTTAGTAGGTGGTGGTTGGTAGTTATTTGTAGGCAGTTCGTACGAGGTAGAACGAAGTGGGAAGTGGTACCGGGAAGTGACAGTGGTAGTGGTGGTGGTGCTGGTGGTAGTAATAGCCGTGGCAGTGGTAGTCGTGGTAGTAGTTGCAGTAGTAGTAGTAGTAGTCGTAGTAGTAGTAGTAGCAGTAGCCGTAGTATTAGTAGCAGTAGTAGCGTCGTCGTCATAGTGGTCGTAGTGGTAGTGGTGGTAGTAGTAGTAGTAGTGGTGGTCGTAGTTGTAGTAGTAGTAGTAGTAGTAGTAGTAGCAACAGTATTACTATTATAAGTAGTAGTAGTAGTAGCAGTAGCAGTATCAGTAGTACTAGTAGTACTAGAAATAGGACCAGGTGGCTGAGTGTAGGAGTGGCAGTAGTAGTAGCAGTAGGAGTAGGAGTAGTATTAGCAGCAGTAGAAGTAGTGGTGGTAGTAGTAGAGTCATAGTAGTAGTCGTAATATAGTAGTAGTAGTAGTAGTAGTCGTCGTAGTCGTAGTCGTAGTAGTAGTAGTAGCTACCCCCTGGCGCCTCAACCCATTGTCATCGTCATCATCAACGAAAATGACAGCTGCAGAAGATGCAGGGGCTCAGGCCCCGTATCTGTGACAGCTGCAGAAGTTGCTGATGCTCACTTGCCTTAACTGTCGCAGATGCAGGGGCTGAGGCTCCCTATATGTGACAGCTGCATAAGTTCCCGAGGCTCACTTGCCTCAACTGTCACGGCCGGTGAAGTTGCAGAGGCTCAAGCCCCAAAACTGCGACAGCAACTGGAGTTGCAAATTCGACGGGGAAGAAACCACAGGTGGTCGGATAGTACGAAAACACTGTAAATACCGTGGAACAAGCAGGTGCTGCCAAGAAGGTTTAAACACTGCCAAAACCTGGAGCGCAACATCTTCTAAACATCAGAAACAAAGATGCCAGCTGTACATGGGAGAGGCTCGCCAACACCCTTGAAGCCCAGACCTCAGTGTAGGAGGGTTTGTCTTTGAAGTGGTGCGTGGTGTTCGAGAAGCTGCCTGTACGTCATCATGCTCCCCCCACCCCCCCCCGAAAGCAACAATGCTGCTAAAGAACGGTGGGCAGCAATGGACTACGACATGTCCTAAGTACTTTAAATACCACGTAAAAAACAAGCTTCCCCCCAACCAATTTCGAGTTTTCGCCGAAAGCCCTCGCAAAGCCCAATGTCGAGTTCGCAAAGTCCAGGGTACAATTGGTGACTATAAGAGATGGTCCGACATCACGAAAGTACTGTAAATACCGAGTAAAACGGCTCTTGTGGTGATACTGTTTGGTATGTCCCCACCCAACGCCCAAACATCCGAAAGGGATCAGGGGTTAGGATTGGGTTTAGTTTAGTGCAGAGTGCAGGGTTTAGGACCCTTTACCCTGAGCCCCCCCTAAACCCTAAACCCCTAAACCCTAAACCCTAAACCCTAACCCTGAAACCCTAACCCCTAAACCCTAAATCCTGAATCCTAAACCCTACCCTAAACCCTAAACCCCTAAACAGAGTTCAGTTAACTTGACAACCTTGAACCCCGCAACCGGCTCAGGCTTTGGGGTTTCGGGTCTACCGGGCCCCGGAAGTATGGAGAATCCTAGCCTTTTTCTCGATGTTGGGCTATTATTTCATACCTACTTTTGGGGGTTTAGGTAGGGTTTTGGGACCTAAACCCTAAACCCTAGGCCCTAAACCGTCTAAGGCTTGAAACCCCGATGGCCAGGACATCGCTGAGCAGCAAAGGCGAGCTTCCTGCTGGGATGGCTACCACACAGAGGACCGGTGCTGCTTCGGACTGGCTGCTGGGACTGATTTAGGGTTTCCCAGACCCCCGGGGAGGATCCCAAAAGTAGATCCCTTAATGGGGGTTCCGACAAAGTACCCTTAGTACTATAGGGCCCCAAATAAGGGGATCTAAGGTTTGGGGGTTTTCGGATTAAACCCTAAACCCTTAAACCCTTAAGCCCTAGACCCTTAAATTAAACCCTAAACCGTTAAACCCTAAATCCTAAACGCTTAAACCCTAAAATCGAATTACAGCTTGATCATGATCCTGATGCTTCTGAGCAGGATCCTCCTACGTCCTAACTTCAAGTCCCTGTCTGCCGAAAGCCGAAACCCCAAACCCTAAAACAAAAACCCCTGAGCCCTAAAACAAAACCTGAGCCCTAAACCCCAAACCCTAAACTCCTGAACCCTAAACCCCAAACCCTACACAACAAAATCAAACAAACGGTAGCTTACAAACAAAGCAATGACCTAAACCCTAAACGGGCCTAAACCCGAAATCCTGAAGCTAAGGCGGAACCTTTGCAAATCCGAAGTCCGATACCACGGTCCGCCCCTGCGGCGCAGTGCCTGATGGCCATGCTGGGGAGGCTCAGGGTTTAGGGTTCAGGGTTGAGGGTTCAGGGTTGAGGGGTTTAGGGTTTAGGGTTCAGGGTTGAGGGGTTTAGGGTTTTGGGGGGTTTAGGGTTCAGGGTTGAGGGGTTCAGGGTCTTGGGTTTTTTTCGGGCTTAAGGTTTGCGGTCTCAGGGTTTTAGGGTGTAGGGGTTTAGGGGTCAGGGTACAGGGCTTAAACAGCGCTGTCAATCATCGGTTTCCATGCTACATCATCCTACGCAGCAGTCAGTCCTTTCTGCAAAAGACATACACAAGTAAGCGTAAGTAAATGAATGCAGACATGCATGCATATACACATATGTATATACAGATATATATATATATATATATATACATATAGAGTTATAGTTATATGTATATGTATATGTATATGTATATGTATATGTATATGTATATGTACATGTGTGTGTGTTGATAGGGGTTTTATGTATTTGGACTCTTAAGTCGTGTGTAGTGTTCAGCGTTCAGGGATTTGGTTTTTGCGGTGTCGGATTTCAGGTTTGTGGTGAGGGCGTCGTGGGGGCTTCAGGATTCAATGCTTCAAGTTGCAGGGTTCTAAGTCCGAGAAAATCAAGCCCTAGCCCTAGCCGGAAACTCTAAACCCTATACTCTAAACCCTATACCCAACAGCCAATACCCTAAACTCTAAACCCTAAACCTCAATCGCAAATCGTAAACCCAAATCCCAACATTGTAAACCCTATGCTCTAAACCCAATCGTGATCCCAAACCCCAAACGAAGCCCTATACCCACAAATCCTAACACTTATACCCACAAGCCTTCTTAAATCGTAAACCAGACCTTCCAGGCCGCTGAATCTTTCTGACAGCTCGGCGGCTTGCAACGGCCGGTATTTCTACGTAGCCACCCTCGGCCAACTGCGCCTTCGGAGTCCTTGCAGCAAGTGGCTATCTTAATCTGTATTTCAGAATGGAAGCAATGAGATCAGTGCTGCTGCTGCTGCTGCTCCTGTGACTGCTGCTACTACTACTACGACTACTACTACGACGATGGCGACGATGATGACGACTACTACCACTGCTACTACTGCTGCTACCGTTACTGTTAGATCATGACCAGCAACATGTTATCTTCATCACTGTTCTGTCACTAGTCTGCTGATTGCGTCAGTATTCGTAGTATCGCTAGTTTCACATGTCACTATTGCTACATTTGTTACTTATAACTTTGAAACATTTGTGCTCATCCTCATCTTCCTGTTTTGGGTTTGGATTGCATGGTTTACCCCCCAAAACCCTAAACCCTGAAGCCTAAACCCTAACTAAACCCCTAAATCCTGAACCCTAAACCCTAAACCGTTAGTCTTTGAGATTTCCGGATGGAGAGCTTAGCCCAGGGCTAAGGCCCAGGGTTGAGACTTTTGGGGATGCAGGGCTTGAAGCCGGAGGTTTGGGCTTGAGGGTTTTAGGGTTTAGGGTTTAGGGTTTAGGGTTTTAGGGTTTAGGGTTTTAGGGTTTAGGGTTTTAGGGTTTAGGGGTTTAGGGTTTAGGGTTTAGGTGTTCGGGTCCAGGGTTTCGGGTTTAGGGGGTACTGCCCCCCCCCCCCCACTCTGTAACAGTTGGATCATAGTTTTGGTATATGCATGTATAGCCCCTGATCCATAATATAGAATGTTACAGGGTGGGGGCAGTACCCAAGTTAGGCATCATCTTCCCAGGAGGTTAGAGTAGCTCAGTTTCATAGTCGGCTAACCCTAAGCCCTAAACTGCAATGCTCGGGCTGTGGGGGCGTCAGGGTTTCGCTTGTAGGGCTTAAGGTTCGGCTGTCGGGTTAAGGATTGTTCAGAGGGAGACTGCAATCAATCCTGGGCAACAGGTTTAGGCTTCAGGGCATTGGTGGCGTCCAGGATTTAGGATCTTGGGCTTAGGGTTTAAAGCGTGTTTAGGATTCTCAAAGAGTAAAAGGAGGGACCCTTACTTAGGACCCCTAGGTATAGAACCTTAACATATCTATTATATACCCATTATATAGCCCATTATAGTGTAGGGGTCCCCATTAAGGGTCCCTCCTTTTGCCCTTTGAGATTCAGGATGCCTACTGCTCTAGAACCCTAAACCTTCAACCCTAAGAGGGCACTTGACAGTTGATTCTGATTTCAGGATCACCAGACCCTAAGACTCGAAGTTGCAGCTCAGAGCCCGCTATCCTACGCCGCTGCCATGTTTAGGGATATACCTAATCCCAAATCCCACTCGAAAGGTGACTTTCACAGCAAAGGTACTTCTGGATTGGATACCGCCCCCCC
>BGNK01005368.1:9269-39466 GCA_003297005.1 Symbiodinium sp. clade A Y106
GAAGGGGGGGGGGCGGGCACAGGGAGGGGGCGTTTTAAATAATAGAAATAATGAAAATAATTAAAAAAATGAAATAATTAAAATCGGCTGCTTAATTCTGTAGCTTTAAAGACAGCCGATTTTATTAATTTACTTATTTTCTTTATTCGGGCCTAATTTAAAATCGGCCGGTTTTCATTATTTCAATTATTTCTATTATTTAAAATCCCGTGGCTCGGGGTTCCACAGCTATACGAACAGCCGATTCTTATTAATTATTTTCTTTATTTGGGCTTCAAAAATTAATAACAAAAACATTAAAATCCCTTTTCTTCTAAGTGGCCCAGGCAAGATTCTTTGGATCATTTTCGGTTCAAAATAATAGAAATAACTAGAATAATTAAAATCAGCCGGTTTGAATTATTTCAACTATTTCAATTATTCCTGTTTTTTTTTAATCCGTGGTTCTGGGTTCCACAGCTGCACGAACAGCCGATTTCAATTATTTTAATTATTTTCTTTATTTGAGCTTTAAAAATAATTGAAATAATTAACATCCCTTTTCTCCTAAGTGGCCCAGGCAAGATTCAGGGGATTTCGAATAATATAAATAGTTGAAAAAACGGCTGATTTTAATTATTGTAATTATTTTCGGTTTAAAATAATAGAAATAATTAAAATAACTAAAATCGGCCGGTTTTAATTATTTCGATTATTTCAATTATTTCAATTATTTCTATTATTTAATATCCGGTGGTTCGGGGTTCCACAGCTGTACGAACAGCCGATTTTAATCATTTTCATATTTTTCTTTCTTTGGGCTTTAAAAATACTTAAAATACTTAAAATAACTAAAATAGCTAAAATAATTAAAATAATTAAAAAATTATTTCAATAATTAAAATAATATATTTTAACTATTTCAATTATTTCAGTATATATGCACGGAAGAGAGTCGTTAAATAGACCCTGGAGGTATCTCTCTCATACATATATATATATATATAAATAGAGATATGTGTATACATATATATATATATATGCCCATATGTCCTGTGCGTGGTTTCATCAATTTATTAATTCGTGCATGTACGTCAGCTATTTGCTATTGGATAAATGTAGGTGTCTTTGCGCATTTTATCTACAGAAAGCGTCGCACTGCAGGCCCGAGTCTTGCAGCTTGTTGTTCTCCGCTAGTTAGTTGGCTGGTTGGTTTGTGTTTTTGTGAGTGAATGAGTGAGTGAGTGCGTGCGTGCGTGGGTGGGTGGGTGGGTGGATGGGTGGCTGGGTGGGTTGGTGGGTGGGTGAATCAGTTCGCTCGGCCGTCCGTTCGTCCCGTGCTCCCCTTGCGGTGTAGACCCCTCCTGTCCCTGTTGGCAGAATGATACAGATGTACATCTAACTGGGTGGAGCAAGGTTCCTTGGTCCAGCGAGTCCGTTGCAATTATGGGTGGGGAATATGCTGCTGAACATAGATGGATGTCAATGCTCAGCCATCCTGCCCTTAACTGCAGCCCTGGAACAAGCACGTAGCCCGAGTAGTGAGTCCCCTAAATGGATAGAGAAAGAAAGACGGACAGAAAGAAGATGTCACCATGATGCGTTTCCCTCTGCTATGTACCTCCCTGAGTATGTGCCACTGCGTGCGTTCCGGCAATTTGCCCTTCAAGCGGATATAGACAATCGAAGTCGTGCCAATGTGCAATAAAGCGCATGGTGTGTGAAGTCCTTCAATGCTTCTACGGAGGTGACGTAAACCAGGGCATCCTCCCCTGACACGGCCGTGGAACGCTGATCCAACGTGCCAGACTTCGATTCCAGTCCACCGTGGCCCCCCTTCCACCGTGCCAACCTCAACCTTGGATATTTCGAATTCTTAATGTGCTTCACCTCTCATAAACGCCTCTCATACCCCAGCGCATGTCCTGCATCGTCTTTAGGCCAGCTTCTCCCACAGGCCTCACAACCGAGGCATACGAGAAAGATCAGCACTTACATCGGCAAGAATGAGTCGAAGGGTCATGGACCGTCTTGCGCCTGGCTATGTGCATGCATACGCATATGTTGCAACAGACATACAAAGAGTGCAGATTCACAGGCACATGTATTCGTTCATACAGAACACACACAGACACACACTTCCTTCCATCCATCCATCCATCCATCCAGCCAGCCAGCCATCCAGCCATCCAGCCATCCAGCCATCCAGCCATCCAGCCATCCAGCCATCCCGCCATCCCGCCATCCGGCCATCCAGCCATCCAGCCNCCCCCGAAAACACCCACCCACCTATCTGCGTACGTACCTACATGCATACATGCATACAAGCACATCTGCATAATGCGGACATGTATCTTCTTCTGAGACTACAGCTCTACTGCAGCTTTGATGCTATTGAGAATGCTAAACTCAGTTATCCTGACAAGATTCATGACTTATGGATTCTTAATCATATGTCAATGTCCTATAGCATCAGACAGAAGCTTTCAGTCATCTAGATGCTACAAACATACATTTCTTTTGTCTACATATGCTTGTTTTTTGTATGTTTATGTGCATACATATGAGACCGTGTGCGAGCATGCCATGTCAGCAAGGACACATCTTCCTGGGTCTGCGATATGACTGGGTGCCGGGCTCAGGGGGCCGGGTCATAACGGCCTCGCGTGTCACGGAGGCTTGCGTCATCGGCGCCCGAGCAGTCGGCGGCGGCGGCGCCTCTACGCCGGCCTAGGCGCTCCGTCTGACGCTCTTGCACTACCTCCTTGATGTTTAAAGAGAAAGACCGCCACGACAGTGCACACCGTCATATTGACTATGCAGATCCCTGCAAAAACTCCTCGCACCAGCCAGCTGGGGATGCTGCGCGTTTGTACATGTCTGACTCGCTCAGAGACTGGTTGTCCTGGTACCCTGCACCTTGACAGCCGAAGGTCTGCTCTCTGACGGTCTTCGAGAGACTCGAATAGCCGCGGACAGTCAACACACACCTTCTTTTCGGCATTCACATGTCGGTCTCTGTACACGACTCACGCGCAGATGCCAAGTGCAGATGTGAAGGAACTCTCGTGGCAGCGACTTGCCATCCAGGGCCGGCAAACCTGCTTGCCACCCAATGCACCACTCCCGCAAGGGGAACTCTATAGGTCTGCCAAGTTGTCCTTTGGACACTAAGTTGCAGACAACCCATTGCAGGCGGGATATCGAAAAGCAACCAAGTTCAGGAGTCCTCACACAATACCGGACCGCTGCTCTAAGCAGACTGGGTCCTCACTTGCCGAGATCGATTTCTCTCCTAATCTCAGCTGGAAAGTCCCTCAGGAGATGGCGTTCTCGATACAAGACGCTGCAACCTGGGTGCCCACAGCGTGACGAAGTTTACGCTTGCCAAACCTCAGCCCCTCAGCCGTTAGCACCTGGAGTGGACAACTTCGCTGGGACAGAATGTCCATAGAATTGCACTAGTGACACCTACAGCATGTCCCCTTTGGGACGGACTCCACCAAGAATAGCACACCAAGCTGCCTGCGTTGGCGACGCATCCGCTCCTTGCGCAGGAAAATTTGAACTCATCGCCAGCCCCCACGCCCCAGACTTTAGATAACTTGCTATATCTGGATTTTCATCCCACCGGGAACCAGTGGGTCTTGCTTGGCAACTTGCTCTTGTGTAATATGTGAGTAGTCCATGCTAGGTTATTCTCACATAATAGCGTGTGATGGCTGCCACATACACTCGTCTTAAGCTGCACACACACGTCAGGTTACATCTGCCGAAGAAACTACACCCCCGGTTCACTCCTTCTTGCTGGGGCGTCTGGCGGGTGCCGCATGGCCTGCAAACCGCTGCGTCAGACTTCGTAGCAAATCTCGACATGGCACTACAATTCGGCTTCGCCTGGGACATGGCAGAAGTTGCACTCGTCGGCAGAGCGGCAAATACCCCGGGGGGCGAAGCTGCAGGGCCTGCACATCCTTGGAGCTCGTCTGCGCAATTGGAGCTCGGCTTCGAAGCATTTTACTGCTGACCCGTCAGTTGTTGTCGGAACAACTGTCGAAAGCGCTGCAACCGGTAAAAGCAGAATGCCCCAATGTATGTATCGTATGATCTTACTGCACGGTCATTGATACTGAGTGTGCATGTCTGCTTCTGCTTCGGAGTACGACGCCATGTTTCGCCAGGTGGCATGAGATTGTGGGCAGCCCAGGTTGCTGCCTCCTGGCAGCCAGAGGGAAGAAAGCCAACACGATCGAAAGCCCGAAATCCAACAGCCGAAGGCCCCAACCCCATCAATGCTTCTCGTGTTGGGCCCCAAAGCTTGGATCGAAGTTTTACGGTTTGCGGATCCTCCAGCTGCGGGAGCTGGATCCACTCTACATGGTCCCATGGAAAGAATCCCTACCACGTACACAGGATCCTACATGTCAGTGACGGCCAGTGCCTGCCATGGGCAGTGCTCGAGGAGCCTGGGCTCTTGGACGGCTGCAGCTTAGTTCAAGACTGGACATGGATCATGCTGCATCGTCATGCCGTCATTCCCGGGCCACCAAACCAGCTGCGTCTGATGTCCCGAACGGCATTTTGTTCATGAACATGAAAGTCACCGAGTTCAGGAATGTTCACTCCTCTGCCATATTCCCACGCCTCTAGGTATTATGCTGCAACTGACAGATTCCATCCATGCTAACCTCAACTCGCTTTCCGACCACCTGAGCCTGCGACAATGCCCGAAACCCAGCAATATCAAACGTGATGGTGCCTTTCCAGAACAGCAGCCGCAGACTTTGGCTCGTGACGCCAGGTTTCATTGTTTTCAGTAACATGCAGCATGTCTCAGGCATGTTCGGGGACTTGATCGAGCTCATCGTTCTTTGCTCCTGCCTTCTGATTTTGAGGCCTCTTTTATCTTCCCGTCGCAAATACTTGCCCAACGCTGCCTCTGGCAAGAACTCTTCTACGCCAGCAATGACCCCACGAGTCCAAGAAGCTGGTTCGCGAGAATTCTGCAGCGCGGGTCCGCAACTGCGAGGAACTCGCGCAGGCTGCTTCGCCAGCTTTCCTGCGCACCTGAATACATCCAAAGTAACCTTCAAGGAACAGGTCATGTCCGAGCAGATCCGACGGTGGCAAGACTGTGGAGTCTTGCTTCCCTTTGCTGCCGGGGGGCTGCACGACAGCCGTGACAAGCATCTCTCAAACTCCTTGCTGATCCTTGTCCTTATGTGCGAGTGTTTGTGGCAGCAAGCTCTCTTGCAGGTGCTGATGTTGCTGCCGAGGCTCATGAAGTCATATTCTTCGGTGGCAGACAGGCCTGCCTTGTGTTGATCACTTGGCAAGTTTGAAGCCCAGACGGGTGTTGAAGCATTCGAGGACACAGGGTCTTGCCGTTTTGGGAACAGTTCAGGGCAGGCAACAAAGGGTAAAATGAGAGACGGAACTCCGGCACGTGCCGAAACCCCCATTCCAAAGGCCCTGTCAGAACCCGAAGACAAGCCGTGCGCCCGCCTTGATGAGACCGCTCTGCTGCTGCGCCACCTTGAGCCTGGGACTTGACGTGAGTCGGGATATTTGGATCCCCAGTGCTACTGTGTCAATGCGAAGTTGAATGATAGCAGCAGTAGTAGCGGTAGAATTCGTAGTCTCTGCAGTAATGGGCGCAGCAACAGCAGCAGCAGAAATAGTAGAGGTAAGTAGTGATGTCGTAGAAGTAGTAGTAGCAGTAGCAGCAGTAGCAGCGGTAGTGGTAGCAGTAATAGCAGTAGTAACAGTGGTAGCAGCAGTAGCAGCAGAGGCAGCAGCAGTAGTAGTAGTAGCAGCAGTAGCAGCAGTAGCAGCAGTAGCAGTAGTAGTAGTAGTAGTAGTAGTGTAGTAGTACTAGCAGTAGTAGTAGTGGTAGTAGTAGTAGTAGCAGTAGCAGTAGCAGCAGCAGTAGTACTAGTAGCAGCAGCAGCACTAGTAGCAGCAGTAGTAGCAGTAGTAGCAGTAGTAGCAGCAGCAGGAGTAGTAGTAGTAGTAGTAGCAGTAGCAGCAGCAGCAGTAGTAAGTAATAATAGTAGTAATGGTGGCAGTGGGGGGTACGGGTAGGGGCGGGGGTAGGAAGTAGTAGTAGTAGTAGTAGTAGTAGCAGCAGCAGTAGCAGTAGCAGTAGCAGTAGCAGCAGCAGTAGTACTAGTAGCAGCAGCAGCAGCAGCAGCACTAGTAGCAGCAGTAGTAGCAGTAGCAGCAGCAGGAGTAGTAGTAGTAGTAGTAGCAGCAGTAGCTTTGTCAGCTTTGTGCACAGCGGTCGAGGGTCGACCGCCTTGTGACGGATTGTAAGAGCAGGTATTGTACCCGGCGCTGTGCGCGCAGCACTGTGGCTGCCTCGTCACACTAGTTGTATCATCTGTGGAGTTGTGCTTCAACTCGCACGAAGTTTGTAAAGCAGCATGTAGCTTTCCGTCGAATGTGTGACAGCTGTGACATCTGGTTGATGTCGAGCTGTGCGATTGTCATCACACTGCCAGCACTGAGTACCTTGGATCAAAGCAGCTGTGTAGTGTCCCACTTGTGGATGTGGGCCATGATGTGAAATGATCGCAATGAGNGAGCTGTGCGATTGTCATCACACTGCCAGCACTGAGTACCTTGGATCAAAGCAGCTGTGTAGTGTCCCACTTGTGGATGTGGGCCATGATGTGAAATGATCGCAATGAGCTCGTACCAACCAAGTAACTGTGATTGTCAAATCCACTGTGGAAAAGACCGGGATGGCGAGGATGTGATTTGCCTCGACTTTGTCGAGTCTCTTGTGTACTCTGCCAGCGCTTACTTCAAAACGGTCCACTTGTAGGAAGAGTGTCTGAGGCTGTTGCACGAGTGCCTGTATGCACTCCGACGTGGGGTGTCCTGACCAAAAATCGATCAGTGACTGTACCTGGACTGTGGGAGTGAGCCCTGGGGGTACTGTTGGTATGCGCAGTGTGATCGGCTGAGTGCACTGCCCCATGTCACGGATCTGTATGTGACCATCGTGAAGTCGCCGAGCGTGCCATGTTCCCTGTGCCAGTGTGACATTGTGTCGCTGTAGAAAGAAAGCTGAAAATTCAACCACGTCATGTTGCCTGTGGCTCTTGGCCCAACCAGACATAAGCATTCGCCATGTCAAATCCCTCATCAGGTATTTTGGCTGTGTTGTATGTGAACGCTGTAAGGCTGTAAGAAGACTGTGGGCCCGGCCCAACGTAGCTCCATCAGCCTGTACCATGTACACTGTCCACAGTAGAGCCTGAACCAGTGAGTTCTTCATGTAGCAGCAGTTTGAGTGATTGCCGAGTACGAGCCTCAGGACCGTCGGAGTGTCTCCTTGATCTTCTTGGCGATTGGGCTGGGTCGGAGTGTTTCGCGCTTGTACGCGACCCCCCCAGTTGTAGCACCGCGTTGCCCTGTAGTTGGAGGAGGGCCGTCCATGCTTCGAGGGCCTGTGGCGTGCGGGTGGAGAGGTCGAGTAGAAATGTGGTGTTCGCCTCGACTGTGTCCGCTAGCTTCTTGGTGGCATTGCAGCGATGGACCGTGTCGCCCGCCAGAGATTGTGTGAGTTTCAACAGTAAGGCCTTCACCGTTTGGTCCGTGAGCGGCTTTTGTGTTGTGTCCTGCTCCAGACACTTCAATGTCGGGTTCCACCGTTGAAACTTCCAGCCTGTGGCCGGGTCTCTCCAGCCGCGTTCCTGTACTTTTGTAGCGATCGTCTCCTCTGTGCACGTGCGCTCCAGCCGCACCCCCAGCTCCTGAAAAAGCGCAATAGCCATGACTGTCTTGAGTGGCAGCTGTCCCGGGGTCCATGTGGGGTTGCTTTGTTGCTTGGCCTGGAACGCTTTGGCTGTTTGGAAGAGATGTAGTATGTTGTGTTCGCCTGGCTTCAGGAAGACCACGAGCGCGTGGTCCTGCTTGAGGACCTTGATCTCCTCCTCCAGCCGAAGAACATGTCGGGCTAAAGTAGTCAACAAGGCTNGATGTAGTATGTTGTGTTCGCCTGGCTTCAGGAAGACCACGAGCGCGTGGTCCTGCTTGAGGACCTTGATCTCCTCCTCCAGCCGAAGAACATGTCGGGCTAAAGTAGTCAACAAGGCTGGGTCCCTTTGTTGCCCGTCGTGGCCGGCTGTCTGTGGAGGGCGGCGACGCTTCTGTGGGTGTTCCCCTTGTCGGTCCGAGTGCACTGTCCCGAAGAACTCGTGGAGCTCGTCCTCCTCGTTCCTGGAGATGCAGTATGGCGCACTGCCAAACGACTGTACATTTCTGTATGTGCATTCTCCAGTCCTTGCACCGAACATTGCAGTAGTGACACGTAGGGCAGGCTGTGGCTGTTCTGTGGATCAGGGTCTGGATGTCACTCCCCAGCGTCTCTAAGAGCTGTTTGTGAGAGTACTGATAGTGTCTTTTCATGCATCGATGTGAGGCTACCCATTGTCCACAGAGTGCACAAGACTGTCGGAGCTGAGCTGTAACATGTTTGAGGGGGATAAAAGCATTGACCCCGCGTCGCGCAGCCTGTTGCACATCTGTCATGCAGCTGATAGGCTGTGCCACTGCATTGTCGGCTGTTTTGTCCGCCGGCTCGTTGTGATGTTCCTGCTGTGCCTCCACAGCTGCCTGACTGGCAGCATCAAAAGATGGACAGCTGTTGCTAGTGATGTGCTGGGCTAGTGTCTGCCATCTGGAAAAATCCTTCCTGCAAAAGCGGCAGGTAGGCAGACCCCCCACTGAATGCACTGCTTTGCTGAAAATAGTCCCCGTCTTGTCCACATAATTATGTGTTCTGCGGGCATGATGTTTGAGGGCTGCCGAAGTAGGGAACATGTGCTCGCAAAAAGGACATGCCCACGCATGTGTAGTCTCATCCCCATTCTCAGTGGATCGCGGCGGAAGTGACAGCTGAGCCTCCAGGTGTTGCTGCCATGCATCCGAGTAGAGCCAGTCCAAATGTTGGCACTGTGTGTCCCTGGCCTGTTGCAGTTCCGCGGCCATGTCTTGGAGAACCCTCGGGAGACGATACTTCTGTATGATGGTTTCATGTGTGTCTCCCGTCAGAAAAGCCTGGTTGTTGANGTGTCCCTGGCCTGTTGCAGTTCCGCGGCCATGTCTTGGAGAACCCTCGGGAGACGATACTTCTGTATGATGGTTTCATGTGTGTCTCCCGTCAGAAAAGCCTGGTTGTTGACAATAGCGCGGGTATGCTTCATGACTGCCCGTTGCATGTCTGCGACCTGGTCCCCGTTCAGCCCGCAGTGTACCAGCCCATACCTGAGCGTTGTATATACACAGCTGCGCCAGATGTTGAGCTTGTACTGAATGCTGAGGCGGTTTGAGTGTAGCACCGAAGCCAGCGCCCATCGACGGCCGTGTGCCTTCTGCAATCTGTGTCGGAGCGACTGCTGCTCAAAAGAATCATAGGAGATGATGAGACCGAGATACTCTGTGCTGAGCACCAAGGTGAGCCAGGAGTCTGGGTTGCGAGCGCTGAGAAGCAACCTGCGCTGTTCATCATGCTTGCGTATGTATTCCTTCTTCAATCGGTGCTTGAGTGTGCCAACCACCTTGAGAATAGCCTTGGTCTTCTCCATGTTGATGCGTAGACTGAACCTGCGAAAACAGGCAAAGACGATCCTCATTTCATTCATAGCCTGTTCGAAGCCTTGGTAGGTGTCGAAACGCCAGCGAAGATGTGAATCGTCCGCGTACAAGCTGAGGTGTTCCCTGGACCATTGTGGATGCAGCTGATGCTCAATGGTGGTACACAGGAGCGCTGTGAAGGCCGACCAAAGGATTGGTGAGCCTGTGCAACCTTGTCTGACGCAGGATGCCGCGTAGATGTTTGTGTCGGAAAAGGTATCTGACTTGAGAGAGCCAGCTCATGAGAATATCCTGTACAGCGAGTTCGACGCCTGCTAAGTCCAGGGCTTGCTTGACGCTGGTCCACTGTACAAGGTCAAATGCAGCGCTCAGGTCCAAGCTTGCTTGTAGACCGCCCTGGCATTCTGCGCGTGTCCGACCCTCGAACTTCTGCCGAATGGTAAGTCGGGCCTGGCTGCAGGAGTCCCGTATNGTCAAATGCAGCGCTCAGGTCCAAGCTTGCTTGTAGACCGCCCTGGCATTCTGCGCGTGTCCGACCCTCGAACTTCTGCCGAATGGTAAGTCGGGCCTGGCTGCAGGAGTCCCGTATCTCCCTGCAGTGAGAGAACACCTGTCGTAGAGCTGTGCCAGTGGAGCGTCCCTTGATGTATGCACATTGTGGAAACTGGCTAATCAGTGTGTGTATGGCCTGTTTGGCCCGCAGAATAACTGTACTCATAACTGCTTTGCCAAGTGCGTCTTGTACATCAATGGGGCGAAGGTCCAGAGGTGAAGCACTACGACCATGTGCCTTGACCAGTAAAGCAACGTCCGCGTCCGACCACCGGGTCGGCACGTAGTGTCCGCCCTGGCCCCAGATGGCGTTGAGCTGCTGTGCTGTGGAGCGAGACAGGCTGTGTGCACAGGCCTTGACCAGTAGGGCCGGGGCTGTGTCCTTTGGCGTCGCCTTCCGGGGGTTAAGGCGAAAGAGGAACCATTCTAGGTCGGTGGCCTCAATATGTATACCGGGATGTGGCGCGAATGCAAAGTGCACCTGGATGTCTTCATCCTGGACACTGTACCTCTGGCCGTAGGCCTCCAGTATCCAGTCCATTTCGGCCTCCACAGAAATCATGTGTCCATTCCTGCGCAGCTGGAGTTTGCCACGCGGGGCCTTTGGTGCCCATAGTCCATGTGCATCACCTCGGTTCGCAGCTTGTTGTGCCTGGTCTAGTAGATTGATCCGTCTCTGTTTGGACCGCTCTTTGGACCGGGCTTTGTGGATACGATGTGCCTGTGTGAATTGNCCTCGGTTCGCAGCTTGTTGTGCCTGGTCTAGTAGATTGATCCGTCTCTGTTTGGACCGCTCTTTGGACCGGGCTTTGTGGATACGATGTGCCTGTGTGAATTGAGCCCACTGGCGCCAGGCTGTGATCACCCCTTGCATGGTGAACCTGCGTCGGCGCATCCCACGGAAGAGTCTCCACATGTCGCGGGCGCAGTTAGCCAGTGCTTCCGACTGAGTAGGAGCCTGTGCCGGCTCACGTCGAAGTGGATAATGTTTTTCTCCTGCTTGTAGAAGAACCTGATTGAAGGTGTCCAGGGGCTGATGCATATGTGCTTCCACCTCTGCGCGAAGAGCTTGCAGTGCCTGGGACGGTTCCTGTTGTCGTAGGTCACGTAGAAGACTGTCCCGATCTATCTGAGCAGGCTTAGTCTGGTGCTGCTGTGGCTTCCAAAGTACCCGGGGCACTGGGACCAGAGCGAGAATAGGGCAGTGTTTGGCGCCACCTCGCCACGCAGCAACAGGAAAGTCCGCAACGACCTGAGAAGTGCGGGCCTGGTCCGTAATGTGGTGCGACCTGATCATCACAAAGTCGATCTGTGAGTAGGACTGTTCATTAGCCTCCCCGAAGATGAGAGTGGCCAATTGTCCATGTTGAGGTCGGGACCATGTGTTGAGCGCCGTGAGATGTAGCGAGCGCCAGACATGTTGATGATCCTGGACGTCGGGATAGTACAAAAAATTGTGCGGTACGACAGCCGTGCCACAGACTGAGCCATGTGGTTCACAAGGGCAGTTAAAGTCTCCACCTAGAAGAAGGACGCTGCGACGGCGCAGATGTGCGATCGTCTTCTGGATCTGCATCAGAAGTTTCTGTCTCCTGTCGGGTGTGCCGTCTTGTTGATTGATGGCGTATTGGTACCAGTTCAGGATGTCAACGTGAGTGCTACCATGTGGTATTCTGACGCGGAGGAGCCTGCCGGGATGTGGCGCGTAAAACTGTATGTCCTCTGCCTTAGCGAGACGGGTGGAGATCATGACTAAGAGACCCCCATATCGATCGTGCTTGCCTGAGCCAGGGCTGTGGACGTAGTGGTAGTCCTTATTGGTCCAGGTGGAATCATGTGTCCATTTGGATTCCTGTATCAGCACTATGTCAATGGAGTGATCCCTGACATAGGTCTCGAGCTCTTGGAACACCGAGGTTTTCAATCCACCGGCGTTCCAGCACAGTGTCCTCCAGTGAGGTCCAGCCTGATGCCGGGGACGAATGTTTGGAAGCAACTGTGGTCTTAGGTTTGAGCCTCGAAACCAGTCTTGTCGGCGCCATTGTCCTTCGTAGTACGCACCTCCCGTGCGGCATGCTCTACCGTACGCCCTGCGAAAAGAGCGTTTGATACAACTGGAGACTTGTGTGTGACTGTTGGGGGGCTCACTGGCCTTCCGCTGGCCATTCGGCTTCACCGCCGAAGCGATTCCAGACATTGTGATGGCCCCAATGTCAACCCTCGCATCTGCACTCACAGATAATGTTGGTGTACTGCATGTCAGAAAGATGAGCAGCCGTAGCAACATATGTGGGCCGAGCCTGTTGTGAGTGCCGCCGCACTTGGGACCGACGCGGCTATGTGCTGAGGCCCTGTGCGTCCAGTGACGCTCCACACCTAGGTGTGGCGGATTCCCTGTGACATTGTTCTGGATCACGTGTGAGGGTACCAAGGTCGGAACCGCTCGCTGCATGTAGAGGACCAGAGGGAGCCTGCCAATTGTCCTGTATAGGTGAGCAAAAGGCTGAAAGCAACGCTGTAAATAACTGTATGTGTGCCACTGTAAGACGCCCGCCAGCACGACAGCCAAAGTGCACAAAGTGTACCTGGCCGACCGAGTGGTACTGAATCTATGTGTGGAGGGNAAATAACTGTATGTGTGCCACTGTAAGACGCCCGCCAGCACGACAGCCAAAGTGCACAAAGTGTACCTGGCCGACCGAGTGGTACTGAATCTATGTGTGGAGGGGTAGCATGTAGCTGCGTTGTCCGACACATACAAGAGCATCGCAATCCCTTTTTTGAGCGACTGCAGGTCGAATCCAGCCATCTCTGTGTGGCCCGTCTGTGCAGAACGTGTAGGAGCGGGCTGTGCAATCAGTGACCTGTCAGGCCGTGCCCCTGTCGGCACTTTGTTGGGCCTTTGTGCAGACCTACTCACGTGTCTCACCGATGCGGCGCCTGCACAACGCCAGACCAAAACGGAATGAGCAGCATGAATCACTGCCGAAGTGCCGCAACTGTGTAGCAAATGAGGCCCGGACTTGCGAGGCTTCGGCTTGGGTGTGGCCGCGATGGTTGTAGTTGTCGTGTGGTTGTGATCGTGGCAACCGATGTCCCAGCCGAGGAGCTCAAAGCCGTGTGTTCCACTGTGGTGTCGCCCGTCACGATGGCCGCATGGTGCGTGTCTGTACCGCCTGTGGCGCCTGTGGCTCCCCTTGTGGTCGTGCCCCCTGTGGCCGTCGCCTCTGTCTCCTCGTCGTTGTCGAAGTAGAGGGCGTTCGGGTGTAGGGCCGCCGCCGGAGTCATGTAGTTGATGTGGATGGTGGCCGAGTTCATGTTCCACCACTGTCGCAGTATGTACGCGAGGACAACGTTCCTTGTTCAAGGAAGGCTTGTGCCACAGCTCCCGCCACCCTGTGCGCCATCGGCTGTAAGTCCTGGCCGGGGTTGTGCACTGGGGTGTTCGCCGGGATGTGCGTCGGGTTGTGCGGCGTGTTCGCCGGGATGTTCACCGAAATGGTGGCCGCCGGTGTCTCGATGTCCTCCGCGGGCTCCATGTGCGTGTCCTCTCCTGTGCCCCTGTGTACCGGGTTGGGTGGTGGAGGACCACGCGGGAGCGGTGTGCCCCCCGGTGTTGTCGGAGCTGGCACCATGTCGGTGTTCCCGGTGCGGGTGTCGATCTCCTCGCTGTCCGATGCGCGTGTGCCCGTTGTCGGCATGTTCTGTTCAGGCTGTGCTGGCTGCAGTCTACCTGTGAATGCCTGTGAGCCCGAGCATGCGCAGCAAGTTGTATCAAGCTCCACGGTAACACATGTGCAAGGCTGTCCAGCAAACTGCTCCAATGTAAGAGCCACTGCAAGGGGCACCGTGTCCAGATCTCCATGTTGAGTGTCCCCAGCCACCTGTGTCGGGAAACAACATGTGCAGAGCGCATGCATGTGCCACGCTTCCTGCGTCCTCCTCGACGAGGCAACGAGGTGCGAATGGGCCTGCTCCTGTGGAGTGTTCCTGGACAGGCTTTTTTGGGCACGGGTCGGGGGACAAGTCTAGGAGGTCCTTGTTCAGTCCATGGCATGTAGGTCAAGAAGCTGTGGTCGAGTCCCAATGTGTCTGGGCTCTGGTCTACCATCCGGCCAAAAGTGCTGGAGCCAGGCAGGATAATATAATCTAACCCAAGACCATAACTTGTATTCACATGGTGGAAAAGCTGTCTGCCGAGCGGCACATAGTGCAGCTCCAGGGTGCTGATTGTACCACTGTATATCAAATCGATGTACGAAATCAATGTGGGAGACATATCCNGGTGGAAAAGCTGTCTGCCGAGCGGCACATAGTGCAGCTCCAGGGTGCTGATTGTACCACTGTATATCAAATCGATGTACGAAATCAATGTGGGAGACATATCCTCCCGGGGCTTGTTGCAGCATGAGTTCTCCCATGTATGATATAAAGTGGTGTCTGGCCTGAGGTCTCCGAAAGAGTTCACGAGCATATTGTCTGTCAATGTCCACTGTAATCTTGTTGCTGTTGGGAATCCAACTGTCAGGGCTGTGATCATCCAGCCAATCAGAGCCAGATGATGTGTGCAGCATGTCCCAGTGTCACCAGGCCAGCCGGAAATTGTTCGATGTTCCATGTGCACGGCTGAAACCTAGCTGTTGTGCGGACACGCCGCCTGCTTAGCCGAGATGCTTGTAGCAGCAGTAGTAGCAGCAGTAGTAGCAGCAGTAGTAGCAGTAGCAGTCGTAGTCGTAGCCGTAGTCGTAGTCGTAGTCATAGTCGTAGTCGTAGTCGTCGTCGTAGTAGTAGTCGTCGTCGTGGTGGTGGTAGTAGTAGTAGTAGTGGTGGTAGTTTTAGTAGTGGTAGTTGTGGTAGTGGTAGTGGTAGTAGTGGTAGTAGTAGTGGTAGAAGTGGTAGTAGTGGTAGTAGTGGTAGTAGTGGTAGAAGTGGTAGTAGTGGTAGTAGTGGTAGTAGTGGTAGTAGTGGTAGTAGTGGTAGTAGTGGTAGTAGTGGTAGTAGTGGTAGTAGTGGTAGTAGTGGTAGTAGTGGTCGTAGTGGTACTAGTGGTCGTAGTGGTCGTAGTGGTCGTAGTGGTCGTAGTGGTCGTAGTGGTAGAGTGCTCGTAGTGGTCGTAGTGGTAGTGGTAGCGGTAGCGGTAGCGGTAGCAGTAGCGGTAGGGGTAGCGGTAGGGGTAGTGGTAGTGGCAGTGGTAGGGGGTAGCTGTCAGTAGCAGTAGTAGTTATAGTAGTAGTAGTAGTAGTAGTAGTAGTAGTAGTCGCAGCAGCAGCAGTGGTAGTAGTAGTAGTAGTAGGAGGAAAAATTAGCGATCGCAGTCGTGGTCTTGGTCGGTCGCAGTGGCGGCGCTGGTGGTGGCGTTGGTGGGTTCTGCTGCTGCTACTGATGGTCACCGTGGTCGTGGCAACAATAGCAGACGCGGCAGCTACAGCAGTATCAGCAGCAGTGGCAGTAGCAGCTGCAGCAGTAGTCACAGCAGCAGCAGCAGCAGCAAGCCGAAGCAGCAGGAGGAGTCGTCCTTAGTAGAAGTACTAGTATACTAGTACTCGTGATACTGCACGACCAAAGCCGTTGTGTGTCTCTCTTGCTCTACATTTCATCCTAGATAACAGCAAGTCGTGCGGGGCTTGCACACGGACTGACTACTCCTGATAGCAACACATCACAGGTGCCAAATTCCGCATGAGGCACGAAGAAATCACTGACAAGGGTACTCGAGGATCGTCCACCTGGAAATGAAACGTCAGTCAGTCGGTCATACGCCGGGCGGCGCGTGGATAGGTAAACTGACTGGCACACTGCACGAGAAGATTCTGTACAAGTCTAGTTATCTCAAGGAGGCTTTCAAGGAATTGACATGCTTTGTCCCTGACAAATGTGACTGACCCATTCTCGTCACGGCCTCCCCACTCTTTTCACACACATCATACTTGTGGCAGGCTGCAGCCCTCCACGAATAAATGCAGAGCTGTGCAAGGAGTGGTCGTATGCAGATTGCGGAACTTTACCGACAAGGAGGAATTGTGGTTTCAAGAGCATGTCTGTAGCAGCGGGGCAACAAGCTCTGCGCAGAACTTCCGTGTTGGGCGGCACTGTTGAGATGAAAGCGGTAGGAACTGAAATGTGATGTCGAATATTGTTGAACGACCGTTGCAACGACCGGTTACCTTCACGGTACGAATTGCAATCTTACGAAAATGGGTCCTAACTCCCGACAGCAAAAAGAACCCTTCAGGCAGAGATCCGTTGCGCCTCCAGGAATTGGGCCAGGCCTTTTACAACAACTTCGGAATCTCGCACGAGATCTTCGAGAAAGATAATCTTCCTGGTCGTCAGCCGCGCGATAACATGAGACGGAACAGTCATCAGTCATGTGGTGAAAAGCAAAATTTCACCGAGTATCACTTTGTGTGGAGCACGCTGCTGCTCCATCATCCAGTCACGATAGCGATCCATGACATGGCCTGCAAAGTCGGCATGAAGTCGCTAAGGGGCACGGGCGAGTGGCCGCAGCAAGGAGACACGCCAATGCCATAGCTGCTAGAGTCAGAACACGAGGGGCATGCGGCACGAGGAGGAACCTCCGAAGTGGCAGTCCGAGGCGAAATAGTGCTCCATTGCTTCACCTCGCCACCATAACAGCTGAACAGCATCTCAGCTCTCAAGACTGCGGGCTGCATGCAAGCTCGAAGCTACACGAAGCCCAGCAGCCACAGTCGAAGTGCTTCGGATAGAAGGCGGTGTCAGTGGGCGTACACATCCATCGCACACGATTCCAAAGATCGCGATGTCTGCGTGGCACGCGCACCATGAGCTAGGGCTATGGGCACACACACACACATGCACACACATGCGAGAATGGAAGGTCTGAACATGCCTGAATAGCACATAGCGCGGATCAGCCAGGAGGACAACCACTTTGCCACCGATGGACAACTTGTTATCCTCATCATGAGGTAGCATTGCAGGCTGCACAAACGTCCAATGACCTTAGCTTCCAGAGCTGCCTGCAACGGTTATTTGTCTACTCATGAGGCAAGGTGCCAGGTTACATTGCCGTATTCCTGTAAACTAACCTTGCGACAATGCAGCATTGCCGTCGAGCAGGAGAGGTTTGCGCAGGAATGAGGCCAAGAGAGACCTTTCCCTGCGGCAAGACACTCTGTTTGCATCACTCCAGCTGCAGTCACTACCACTAGTGCTTCCGCTGGCGCTTCCGCTTGGCCTCCAGTGGAGGTATGCGCATTCCGTATGGGCCAAAAGGAATCATGGTCTCCGCAACCTCAGACAGCCCGTCAGCATCCGCCTGTACTCCCAGAACTAATTGCGCCGTCTGCTTTCTCTCAGGCTCCTGCCTCGCAGCGGTTCTCCGCGAGTTGGAACAGAGACTCCTTGCACACATCTGCCAACAGGCACACAAACGTGCACACGCGAGCACGCAGGCACTCCTCCATCTGAAGGTTGTGTCCCGCCAGCTCCGGAGGCAAGCAGATTAAGGTGTCCTGGGCTCGGAGCTTGACGGTCCTGAGTCGGGACAAGTTAAACAACAAAGCATTGGATATGGATCTGTGCTGATCTGCGAGGCCGCGCCTCACGCCCTCCAGCACTTTTCGAGTCAGCGGTCTGGGAAGGAGCACACGGCCATGCTGGCGGTACTGCAATCCCTCCAGCAGGCCTGATGGCACACAACGGCAGGCTTAACCACGCTCTCAGCGAGTCTTTGCTGAGCCTGAATCGAAGCAGTGCAGCTTGTCATCCTGGTCTTCTGGCGGGGCCGGTATGGCTCCACGACTCTGCCTGCAGAGGTTGCGAATCATGTATGCTGCTGCGAGCCATCACATCGGGCGAGCCTGAAAGAGTCCCAATTCGTCAGCGGCCTCCCGGTGACAACATTTCAGACTCCGTACCGATGCTTCTGTTCAGAGCTGCCTCATGTTTCTGACTTGTCGACGTTCGGCGGCTGTGTTTCCTTAAAGTCTCCGTAGGAAGAGGAGCTCTTTCAATCCTTGTCACCGGACAGCCTCCTGACGGTGGGAGCTTTGGGCTTTGCGTTTCTGCACAACCCTCTCATGCTTCGACTCTCGAAGCTATGTCCTCTTCGAATGTTCTCGGTTGTCTGCCGTGGTGTGTACAAATCGAACGTGGTCGTTCTCCTTTGCGCCTTTGTCATTCTCCTGATCCTCCTTTGCGCCTGCTGACATAGCGTGCCAGCAAAAATGCTCTGCAACTACCAGAGACAGCACACCAACACGAGCAAGTGCACGGTGGACAGGCATTGCACCGCTCACGTGCGAAGGCAGCGTCGGGCAAGAGATGTGGACGCTCCCCGTACGTAAGTTCCGATCAACGCAGGCAAAGCCCTGTCAGAGCTCCGCACGGCCTTTCCGCAACATCTTGCTGCGGCGGCAGCACACAACAAACCATGGCCTCGGTGACCCGGTGAGCACTAGCCGGGTTACCGGACATGGCTGGCCTTGGGGCTCTGAAGGCTCGCACATGCCATGCAGGCTTCTTGTCGCAAACCCATACTGACATACTCACACACTGAAGAACGGTACGCCAGGCAACTTCTCGTCTCGAGTCTCGAGTCCGCGTGACCACCGAGTCTCTTCAGACTGAGCCCTCGCCGATCAAAGGCGGCCTTGCAAATCCCTCTGAGGGCCCGGCGGCACAGTCACTGGGCCGCCGCATCAACAGGCTACGAGTATTTTCAAGAGCCATACGCGGCGGATGATGCACTTCCAGCCGGGCAAGAAAAGGCCCCGAGCCCATGAAGTTAGCACGCGCTGGCGAGTCGATTCTCCGAGCGCGTCGCGCTGCAAACTGCCGAAATCCAGCTTTGCCTGTCGGATTCGGTGCTCGCTGCCGGTTCGCGTCCAGGCCGCTTGGGAGGTTGGACGTCCTGCCTCGGACTCGCTTCCGCTGCCTTCGGCATCTGGCTCCTCAGGACCACTGCAGCTCAACACAAGATCAGACAGGTTCACCAAAGCCTCGTCATCAATCTCATCGTCGTCTTCGTTCTCCGACAACAATGCCAATGCGTCCATGACGAGCAAGTGGGCTCGGATGCTTTGGGCTCGCTTGTAGTTTCTTGACACGTCTTCAAGCTTCAACCGTCCAGCGAGGTACCTAACTGGCAAATGATACACCTTGCCCCAACCCACGTAAAGCAACGACCCGTCGGCCATCTTCGACGTCTTTCCATATCAAACATGCTGTGGCTGACGGTCCATCTGTCAACTTGAGTGCATAAGTTGTACATGGTATGAGCATGGCAGAACATTCGACTTGCTTGGCAGATAGCTGCGAAGCCGTGACATGACGAAGCAGAACTGGAAAGCTTGGACATGCAAAGAAAGGGATCGCGCTTTTAAGCGGGAGGCAGCGTCTTTGGTTGGCACTCTGGTCCACTGCTACGTAGGCCGAGCAGTCTACAAATCTCATGTATTGCGTAAACAATAGCAAAGCCTCAAGCACGATGGCGGGCTTCTGTACAGGTTCCTGAAAGCTCTGTGAGGCAGACTGTTTGCCTGTGAAACTTCAGGGTATCTTGCTTGGGGTCTGGAGACCAAACTGCTGCATGGCATCCTTGCCCGTGGCAAGATCCGCTGCAATGATTCCGAGTGCAGCAAACATGGCAAATCGTCCATTGTTCTTCTTTGCTTCCACACCAAGGTGGCATGCAGTACCCGAGCACGGGGTTCTGCACTCTCACAAAAACAATGATGAAAGCGAGGGCCTCGGAAGGCCAACACCACGCAAGAGTCGNAGTACCCGAGCACGGGGTTCTGCACTCTCACAAAAACAATGATGAAAGCGAGGGCCTCGGAAGGCCAACACCACGCAAGAGTCGACATGACTCAACACAGGTTATGCAGTACGGAGACTGCACATGCGCATGGCCAGAGGAAGGCATCACGAGCGCCGCCGGATCTGGCTGCAGAAATGCCCTGCAAAAGGTTGTCCATTGTTCAGCTCCTTGTTCCGCATCTCCTTCATAAAATCTCGACGAGCGCATGACCCTCTGTCCCAGAGCGCAAAAGTCGGTCCTCATCAAACTGGCCAAGCCCCACCGGATCACCGAAGTTTCCGGCCTTATCATCTCAGTTCGGCATCCAGCATTCAAGCCAGCACGGCATCCGGGATGAGCTTGCCCACGCCCTTCATGCTCGGCTCCCGGTCCATACCTGCTTTAAGACTTTAAGCTTTGTTCTCCACTGATCCATTGGCATGCCATTTGCGATGCCTGCCCAAAAGCCACTACATCATGACTGTGTCCAAGGTCTCCCAAGTCAAAGTCCAGGATGCCCCCGCAAAGCATGTCTTCAAAAGAGGCCGGCTGAGAGGGGGCGCCTCCTTGAGGTTCCTCTTCCTGAACCCCGGGTGCCTGGGCCGTGGCCGGCTCCTCCTCCACTCTGCGGGGGCGCTGTCTTTTGCTCCGTCCTCCCTCCGTCCTTGTTGCCTCCCTTCTGCTCTGCCTTCCCTGAGCCCTTCGACTGGAGGCGGCGCATCCTGAGCTCTCCGGCATTCCTTGGACGCATCACGGCCTCGCCCCGACCCAGCAGGCTGGGACCTGCGCTCTGTTCCATGTGCCGTCGCTCTGGCACAGCTCCAGCGCTTTGATCCTCTGAGCCAACACGTCGGCCGCGAACTGGTAGCGACCGTGGAGGGCCGTCGCCAAGGTCCGCATCTCGCGAAGAAGACGCAGCGGAGGCTGCTTGGGCCATCATCGTCGGTGTCCTGCTTCCCCTTTTCGAAGTCGTCAGCGGCCCCCCTCGCGACCATGATCTGCATCTCTTGCAGAAGTCTGGAAGCGCGTATTCCTGCAATTGCAACTGCAGGGAGCTTCCTCCGGAGTGGGGGCCCTCGCGAAAAAGCCGGCTTTCATCAGTGGAATCGCCGGAGTCTCCGCCACCATCCCCATAGTCCATCTCGGCTCCGGCCCCAAAAGGGCCGCGGTCCTTGGCCTGTTTGGCCTTGTCCTTGTCCTCCGTTTTCTTCTTCTTCCGGAACGAAGAGCTCGGAGACGAGGAGGTGGAGCTGCTCTTAACCGTCTCGATGGGGCGCTCTGGCTGGCCAAACCAGCCTCCGGCTCCAGTGCCAGCCGGAGCACTAGATGCTCGCCCGTGGGCGGATGCTCCTTCACCCTTCCTTCGTTTCTTCGTCGTCTTGTTCTTCTTTTCCTTCTTGTCTGTTTCCTTGTCCCGGTCCTCCCTCTTAAGGGGCCGAGTCTTCTCACGTGAACCTTGCCTCTTACGGCTCCGTCTGCAAAGGACAGGCCTTCTCCTCCTTTTTCCCCTTGCTCTCCGTCCTTCCCCGTGGGGAGATTTGAGAGTCTCTTAAGCTCCTCCTCGACGTCCTTCTTCGAGTGAAGGCACTCTGTCTGAATCTATCTTCTTGTCAGACAGGTCCGCGATCGTCACAATGCGGAAGCGATCGGTGTGGAAGTCCATTCCCCTTCCTCGGTGGGTTTGGCGGCACCCTCGCTGAGCAGAGGCGCAGAAATGGACCTCGAACTGCCAGCCTTCATGTTGGCCGTCTCCATGGGTGAGCCACCAGCGTAAGTGCTCGTCGCTGGCAGCTATAAAGGCGACCTCCGCCCATTGACCTGTGCGGGTCTTCTCCATCAGCCGGTCGACCCGGCCCAAAACAGTTCCCTGCTTGCATTGCGAAGTGTCGTAGCAGGCGAACTCCACATAGTCTCCATCGTGGAGAGTTGTCGGTTGCCAGCCCTCTGGGTCCGTTCCGACGGCGATGCAGGCTCGAGCTGGAAGCCTCGAGCCTAAAATCTTCGAGGTTTATTACAAGACAGTATGTGAAAATCACGTGCAACGCTCGACTACGCCGCGCTAGGCACTGAGGGCAATAACTCATATTAACGCAAGCCGCACTCTACTGCATGCGAGGGGCAGCAGACGCAGATCCTCCAGGACTGCAGAACCGATCGACAGCCGGTGGGAAAACAGGTGCGACAGAAGTTGTCCGAGTCACCAGCCAGATCAGAAACAGCACGAAAATTCTTCCCATACGACCGCCCGCATAGCAGGCGAACAGAATTGCCATTCAGAATGTGCAAAAGTCGACTGCCTTTGTTTTCCACAACACTCAGAAACGCCTTACCAAGCACAAGCTCCACGAAGTGGGCAGCACCGACGACCTTCTCCTCGTCACCGTCGTCGCTGTCAGAAGCAGCCTCACTGGAGTCACTGGAGCTGCTGCTACTGCTGCTCGGAGAGCCAGGAGGCGCAGGCTTGTCAACCAGCTGCCAGCTCTTGCTTCCAGGCAACGCAGAGCTGTCAGAGCTGGCAGTCCCGGGGCTATGCTGGAGCCAGCGTCCAGACCGTGTGCTGTCAGGCAGGAACTGGCCAGAGCGAACAGCGACAAGAACACGCTCCAGTTCTCGGAGCGGGCCACTCAGCACATCCCGCCCGTAAGCCAGCGCACTCTGGTTGTGGCCCAAAGTGTGGTAGCCGAGCAGAGCGCGCAGAATTGTCAATGCCCATCTTTGCACACCAACTCAGAGTAGTCGCCTTCAGGGAGTGGCTACGTACTTTCGCCACAGCGGCGAGGTCAGCGCCCCGGTCGCGAGCCAGCAAAGCCTTCAGCCACCTAGTAGTACTATTACTGCTCACAGTGGCGGCAGACAGGCAGCCGTCAACAGACAAGGCCAGCAGCAGAGGCATGTTCAGCAGGCCATCAGTTTGCAACTTCAGGGTGATGCAGGCCTGCATCCAGCGGCGTCCCCAGGGAGGATCGCAAAGACCTCGAAAGGGAGCGACCAGGGGCTTCCACGGTTTTCTGCTTCGGGTTGCGCACCTGAGCCTCCACAAAGCCAAAGCCAAACTGGTTGTCGCCGGCAAGGTCAACCAGCACAGACGCAGCTCGAGCAATGTCACTGTTGCGGGCCCGGGCGTACAGCATGTAGCAGAGGATGCACGCCACCAGCTTCTCGTAGGGCTCCAGGAGAGAAGCAGCAAGGTGTTCCAGCCAGCGGACCTGAGCAACAGTCAGTGGTGGTGCCTGGGACACGGAGTGCGCAAGTGAGTGTGAGCAAGACCACGCAAGCGAGCACTAGTAAGTTCAGGGACTCAGCAAAAGGTCGATGCTCGACGCAGCGGCACCCTGATGCTCCAGAAACTTTGCGTGAGCAAAAACAGTGTTCTCGCAGATGCCAACGTCAGGAAGAGTGCGCTGCATCCAGAGCACCAGGCGAGTCAGTGGCTGCACGCAGACCAGCAGCGTGTTGGCACTCTTAGTGCAGAAGATCAGGTCAAGGTGCAGCAAGAGCTCCTGTTCCTCAGTAGGACAGTCCTGGACAGCCTTTGCGTCGAACAGGCCAGGGCACGCCACTTGCTCAAGGCTTGCCTGCGCCAGAGCATCCGCGTTGGGATCCCAGCTCAGGACACCACCTCTGCCAGGAGGTCCAACAACAGGGGGTCCAAGAACAGGGGGCCTGAGCCTGGCAGAAGCCTCACCAGCGGCAGGCTGGACAGCGACCTCAACAGGCCGAGGCACAGGGCAGGCCTGCGGCAGCTCAGTGCCACTACCCAAAAAGCTGTACGGGCCATGCTCCCACGCAAAACGCAAGTCAGTGTGGGGACGCCGCACAGGGCCAAAGCCCAAGCCCAGGCACCAGAAGGGATCAGTGTCCTCTCTCATGGGATGGGCGGGTGGGAAAACAGAAAACCAGACCTTAAGCCAAAATGGCCGTGCGGCAGTTGCATTAAAGAACATGCTTCGCAAAGTTTGCTTAATGCAAGCCGCACTCTACCGCATGCACACAGACAGAGACAGAGTCTTTTGCCACGAGGGGCAGCAGACGCAGATCCTCCAGGACTGCAGAACCGATCGACAGCCGGTGGGAAAACAGATGGCAGTCGAAGGGCAGGCACAGAAGGCAGCGAGTATTTGTCCCAGGTTATTTCTCGTTGCTGAACGCAATGTGCCTGAGCATCCCCTCGTCAATTACAACACGTTGCCCCTCAGAACACAAAGGAGGCAGCGCACCACGGCTGGGAGCATCAGCAGGATTGCTGTGGCTAGGAACACGACACAGCCAAAGACGAACCTGGCAGGCTTGCTCACACAGGAGGAAGCGATGCAGCATCCTCTCAGCAGAGGCAGGGTACGCGGAGCCGTTGACCAGACTAAAGCGCACAGCTTCGTTGTCAACCCACAGCAGGGCGGCCCCACAGGTGCAGGCACAGGCAGGCTGCCAGCAGTTCAGCCTGCACCACAGGATGGCTAGTGCCCGTGTCGTTCCAGTGTAGGCTACAACGTCGACAGAACAGGCTCAGAAAACAAGTGGCATTTTGCAGCGCGTTCACAGGACCACACCTTAGGAGCAGCCTTGGGTACATTGTGCAAAATCCAGGAGATAGCCCAGCGCAGGCTGGCCGACAGAGGGGCCTCGCGGCTCGACCGGCCGCCATGCGCAAGCAAGGTCTTGATGGCAAGCCCGGAAACACGGCCAAAGATGTTGCCAGACAGCCACCGAACACGAGAGGCAAAGCTGGTGCACTCCTTTGCGGAAACCACCAGCCTGCCACCTCTCCAGGCCCCATCGTAAACAAAACACCAAGGGACTGAAAAACTTGTGCAAAGCGGAGGTCTTTGTCTCCGTCCAGGGACAGACGCCACCCCAGGACCCGCATCAACAGGATGACGGTGGCCTCAGCAGATTTGCTATCAGACTCCCAGGTGAGCTGGTGAAGTCATCAAAGAAGAGAGTGCGCGGCACAAGCCCGCGCTCCACAAGAAGGCGAATAGCATGGCCTTCATTGCCAGGATGCGAACGCGCTGGCTGACCGGGTCCCACACGGCGACCTTGGCAAAGGGCAGGCTGTGCAGGCCCACGGCCAACTGACGGTAGGCGCTTTTCAGGTCGAAACACCTTCCGACCAGACCACCAGGCTTGCGCAGGAGCATCATGCGAAGGATCAGGCTGACAGAATGCGCCGTACTCATGGTGGTTATTTTGTCCAGGGTGCCCAGCGTGCAATTAACAGAGCTTTTCCTTCTCTCGCAGCGCACAGTCTCGAGTACGCCTAGCGTAGGCCCGGCAAGCGCAAAGTAGTTGTTATGCGCAGGGCAGCTTTAAGCTGCAGGGCACCCCGTGCCGAAGCACANCCGACACGAATGTACAGCAACGCGCATGCTACCAAAGTTAAGCATGAGCCGAGGATCTAGAAAGGCATACGCGACACAACGAAGAAGTACACTGTACAGCTAACGGTTTCTACCGAGGTGCAGTGGACTCCAAGAGTGAACAAAAAATGAAAGCATCATAGATGGATACGTCGCTTCATGCAGTGCCCCCATCGGCACTCTCCTGCCGGGACGCTTCTTTCTGTCGTAGTGTTATCGCTGCATGAATGGTTGTATCATTGATCTTGACAGCTTTGGCATTCTTACCATTGGCATGTGAATACCATCCCGTTTTCTTGTAGCTCGCCCAGTAACGAGCACCGAAATGACCATCAGAAGCACAGCGCAGGACCACAGACATGATGTGATATGTCACGGTATATGTTGTAGTATATGTTGCATCACCCTCCGCACTGAAGCATGGCACACGAACTGCGGTTGGCGCTTTGCTTTGTGAGATCAGTCGCCACTCACCCGCCGCACTGCTGAGCCACCTGGGGGATGTGACACAAAGTATCTGAGGAGCTTAAACAAGAGCACAACGATCCTCCTGAACTCGCCATTCTGAGAAAAGAGCAGTCAGATCTAAATCGTATGTATCTCCACGGATTTCGGCCTGCAGACAAAGCGGATGCCATGTGTCACCATNACTCGCCATTCTGAGAAAAGAGCAGTCAGATCTAAATCGTATGTATCTCCACGGATTTCGGCCTGCAGACAAAGCGGATGCCATGTGTCACCATCATGTGTGCAAGTGCAAACACCATCGTGGGAGGTGCGAGCCTCCCATTTGCCTTGCATAGCTGGTGCGGCAGCCTTGGGTAGTATGTGTTGCAGCCATCGCATAGCACCCGCCTGTTTATGGTCCCAACCTTNGCCATGTGTCACCATCATGTGTGCAAGTGCAAACACCATCATGGGAGGTGCGAGCCTCCCATTTGCCTTGCATAGCTGGTGCGGCAGCCTTGGGTAGTATGTGTTGCAGCCATCGCATAACACCCGCCTGTTTGTGGTCCCAACCTTGCAGCGAAGATCGCCAAGGTAATGAAGAGGCCAGCCTGAAGGAGGGGCCCATGGCAATGAAGGATTTAACCGCATGTGTAAGAGTACCTGCAATGAACTCGATGTCNCGTGCATGCCACCATATACCCGTGCCGATCATGTAAAGTGAACGAAGTAGCTAAGAGCCCTGCAGCCTTCAGCGTCTCAGCGCTGCCGCCATTTTGGCAATGTGTTGTGCCAGTGGCTGCAGGTTCGGCCGCTCGCCCCGAATGCGCACTCCCACCAGCCTCAGAGCTGCACTGCCCACCAGGTCGTTCAGGATGTCGTGGGCTTGNCCGATAGGATGAAAGGCATCGTGTCGCCCACCACCGTTTCGGTGAGCTTGCGGGTGGAGTGGAATCTGTGAATGAGCCGCTCGGTCTCGGAATTCACCAATGTCTGCAGATTGTTCGCGCCTGGAGCATCGTTGAGTGGCCAACCGGGGGTCGGTTCGCATCCAGCTCCAGCCGACGGGTTTGCATGTTCCACACGACTTTCAAGGTTACGTCAAGCCGGAGCGGGACGTGGAAATGCCATCCCTGCGCCTCCATCTTCTTGACTGTCTCCGCGTCCTTGGTCATGAGGTCTAACCTGGCCACCCATTCCGCTAGCAGACACTTGATCAGGGCCACACGCAAAGAGCTGGCCACCGTTGGCGGGGTTTTGTCCTTGCCTGCCTTCCACGCCTGGGCAACTTTCCAAAGGGGGGAGAGCATCCCCTGCGGGCCGGATTCCAGATGAAGTAGAAATTGCTTCTCCGTTCGGATGAGCTGGAGTTCCTCCTCCTGCTTCAGGCTGAGCCGGCACAGGGCTTCCACCAGCCGTTCGAGTTCCGGGCGATGCTGAGGTCGCCAGCCGTTGTAATCCCAGCTGTTGTGCCCCCAATTGGCCCAGCTGCCCTTGTCCTGGTCCTTTGCGTCCTTGCTTCTTTGGCCCCCTTTGCCCTTGCCCNCTGCGGCCTTGAGTTCGATTTGTCCCCTGTCTGCTCCTGTCGTGACCGCTTGCCCCGATTCGGCATGTCGAGATCCTCGCTGAGTTCCGGACCCACAGCCTCCTCCAGAGCCCCCGCCTTCAGGTTCGCTAGTGCCGGCAGGCAGTTGGCGAACACATCCTGGATCTCCGCATCGAACAGCATGCCTCAGGCAGATGTTAAGCGCATGTTGTTGTAGTGGGACGCATGTGTGCACGTGCNGTGCCGGCAGGCAGTTGGCGAACACATCCTGGATCTCCGCATCGAACAGCATGCCTCAGGCAGATGTTAAGCGCATGTTGTTGTAGTGGGACGCATGTGTGCACGTGCTCGGCCTTCTTAATGGATTTGGCGCCACACAGGGAACAAGGAGTCGAAACTGAGCCCTCCCACGCTGCACAAAGAAGCTGTACTTTGGGCCGCACGTCCCGCCAAAGTTCACTGTGCTGTCGCTGCATNTTAATGGATTTGGCGCCACACAGGGAACAAGGAGTCGAAACTGAGCCCTCCCACGCTGCACAAAGAAGCTGTACTTTGGGCCGCACGTCCCGCCAAAGTTCACTGTGCTGTCGCTGCATGTGCGTTTTGAAACGTTGCCTCGAAATGTCTGCATGACAAACCTGACATGTCCCAAGCAATGGTTTTACCTCCGCTGCTGAAGGGTAAGGGGCGTCGCTCAGTGTCGGTATGTCAGTGGCATCCGGGGGGCCTCCATTCACAAACCACGTCATTGCCAATTGAAACAAGGCCGGGCATGTAGCACTGTGATCCCTGCCTTGTTGTGCTTTGTGTCCACACCATTGACAGGTCCCTTTGATGGGAGCTATGTTGTTGGAGCACCATACACGCAGACGGGAGCTGTGCGCCTTCCATTCATCCGGGTNTGTGTCCACACCATTGACAGGTCCCTTTGATGGGAGCTATGTTGTTGGAGCACCATACACGCAGACGGGAGCTGTGCGCCTTCCATTCATCCGGGTGCACACGGCCGTAGTGGACCTTCGTGTAATTCTCGTTAGGAAGCCATTGCCTGCAAAGAGCGCATCTCTCGAGAAGCTCCTTCTTGAGGGTGTCGGCCGGGTCGTTGAGCAGAACCTCAGGGAACACAATTTCATCTGCAAGGNGATACATTGCGGGAGTCCGTCCTTACCATGTAGGAGCCGATCGAAGCGTTCGCCCTTCGGCTTGTTGTCACCACGACGGTGGACCCTGGCACGGTGTTGTCTCAGTGACGCCGGAGTTGGGAAGCATTCGCCGCAATCGGGACAGGGTAACTCTGCAACTGCGCCTGTTTTGGCCTCTGGCTGCGCTAAAGCCTGCAATCGCTGAAGGATGTCGGCCTCGTGCGTTAGCAGTGAAGGATNGCAAGAAGGCCTTGAAGACTAGCCGTCTTTTGCAGAAGCCGAGCTTGCCTATGTATCAGAGCTTGCAAAGGGGGATCCATGCCGATGCTTTCGAGGAATTGGGTGTCAGACTCCAAAGTAAGATGGCGGGGTCGCCCCGCAATGGCCCGTAGTTGCCTGACAAGCTCAATTCGGATCTGGGCTGCACTCTTGGCGGTAAGGCCTGACGCTGAAAGTGCATAGAAGACTGTGGGCAGGACGTAGGCTTTCCAAAGTCGCAGCCTCTTATGGAGGGGCCAGGCCCGTTTGGAGTGCAAATGTTTGCGAAGCCGGTGATATGTGGCAATGCCCGCCTGGCATCGGTGTGCCGCGGTGTACTCCTCAAACCTGTCAAAGGAGATGACCGCCCCGAGGTAAGTGTGCTTNCGGTGTGCCGCGGTGTACTCCTCAAACCTGTCAAAGGAGATGACCGCCCCGAGGTAAGTGTGCTTGGCCTTGATTGGTAAGGTAAGATCCTGACGCAGGAAGAGATGGCATTTACCCTCGGCTTTCCGTGTGATCTGGCATCGTAGGGCATCTGCTTGAGAACCGGACAAACGAAGAAGCACTGCTGTTTTGTCCTTGCTCACCGGAAGCCCTTGGTTTTCAAACAAATCAATGATGACTTCCACCTCCTCCAATGCCTTCGCCACCTCCGCCTTGCTATGGAAAGTCCACTTGAAGAGGGTATGATCCGCATATCCCACCAATCGTTGCCTGCACCATTCGGAGCCCAGCTTTTGCTCGAGAAGGTAGGTTATATAAATGACCACACAATTCCACAATGACGGCGAAAGACGACAGCCCTGCCNCTGCCTGATCCCCTGGGTCGTGCCAAAGCGCTGGGAATGACCTTCACGCTGCACAACATAGTGGACTGCATGAACCCAGCGGAGCAACACACTGCGGAGAGCCGTCGGCACGCCTATGTATAAAAGCGAGGCTTCGAGCAATCCACGACCGACTCGGTCGAACGCCTGAGTGAGATCTATGCTTAATTGCATGCCCCCGGCGCATCCTGAGGATTTGTGTCCCGCCTTCTGCGCGTACAGTGAGCGGCGCTGGGCTTGGCTGAGNGCTTGGCACCGACCAAGTTCGACATGCCGTTGGAGTTCCTCCCACATGCTAAATTTGTGCCCACAGTTGATACATTGCGGGAGTCCGTCCTTACCATGTAGGAGCCGATCGAAGCGTTCTCCCTTCGGCTTGTTGTCACCACGACGGTGGACCCTGGCACGGTGTTGTCTCAGTGACGCCGGAGTTGAGAAGCATTCGCCGCAATCGGGACAGGGTAACTCTGCAACTGCGCCTGTTTTGGCCTCTGGCTGCGCTAAAGCCTGCAATCGCTGAAGGATGTCGGCCTCGTGCGTTAGCAGTGAAGGATCAAGTCGAACATCCTGGGACGCAAGAAGGCCTTGAAGACTAGCCGTCTTTTGCAGAAGCCGAGCTTGCCTATGTATCAGAGCTTGCAAAGGGGGATCCATGCCGATGCTTTCGAGGAATTGGGTGTCAGACTCCAAAGT